>JARCZZ010024207.1:0-10053 GCA_030323915.1 Brotogeris chrysoptera | reverse complement strand
TGGCCTCCTCTGGCCTCGCTCCAACAGCTCCATGTCCCCCCTTGTGCTGTTGCCCCAGAGCTGGATCAGAACTGCAGGGGGGTCTCCCCAGAGTGCAGCAAAGGGGCAGAATCCCCTCCCTCAACCTGCTGCTCACAATACACCACCATCCTTAAAGTTGGTTGTAATGGATTAAAGAGGCTTGGCCTACCCCCTGGGACCCACCTTTCCAGTTCCAAACATGGCAGGGAGTGTTTCCAGCCGCGTGTTCCCGTGTTTCAGCCTGGGTTTTGGTGAGCTGAGCCTCAGGCTCACCAAGGGCCAGGGCAGCTGCTGGGTCCCTGTGCCACCAACCTGCACATTTCCAGCTGGAGCTCCCTGAGCGCTGTCGCATGCAGGAAGGTTCAGGGTCACCCCTCTGCTCCCCCCAGGTACCTGTACGTGAACAGCCGAGCCTGGCCGCGCGACTGCGTCATCTCTGACCCCATGCAGCCTCCCCCCATCGCTGAGGAGATCGACCTGCATGTGTTCGACCTGAAGACCATGAAGGAGGTGAAGAGAGCGCTGCGGGCACACCGGGCCTACACACCCAATGAGGAGTGCTTCTTCATCTTCCTGGATGTCAGCAAGGACTTCGTAGCGAGGTGTGTGCAATGGGGTGGGCCTGTAAGAAAGACGGGGACAGGGTTTTTAGCAGGCCCTGTTGTGATAGAACAAGGGTGATGGTTTTAGAGTAAAAGAGGGAGATTCATGCTGTGGGTGAGGAAGAAATTCTTTACAATGAGGGTGGTGAAACGCTGGCACAGGTTGCCCAGAGAGGTGGTGGATGCCCCATCCCTGGAGACATTCCAGGCCAGGCTGGATGTGGTTCTGAGCAACGTGATCTGGTGGAAGGTCTGTCTGTTCATTGCAGGGGGTTGGACTAGAGGAGCTTTGAAGGTCCCTTCCAACCCAAACTGTTCTGTGGTTCTGTGGGCTGCAGACAGAGGCTGGGGGTGGGAGCAAGCTGTCAGTGACGTCCTTAACTTGTCCTGTCCTCTGCAGCGGGGCAGAGGATCGCCACGGCTACATCTGGGATCGGCACTACAACATCTGCCTGGCCAAGCTGCAGCACGACAACGTGGTCAACTCGGTGGCGTTCAGCCCGGTGGAGCAGGAGCTGCTCCTCACAGCCAGCGATGATGCCACCATCAAGGTGTGGCGCTCGCCCCGAGCCGTGCGCAGCCAGCAGCCCCGGAGGCCCCGGCCCAGGAAACTGCTCTTCTCCTGGCTCTTGAACCAGAAAAGCTGAGCCTGGGTGCCCCTGCGCCTGCAGCTTCTCACTGCAGCCACCTCCGGAGCCTGCAGAGCCCAAGGCCATGTGTGAGACAGGAGCTCTGGGCACTGAATTCCATCCACTGAGTCAGGAGGGGCCCTTGTGGTGGGAATTGCTTCCTCCTTGGAGCATCTGCTCCAGAGACAGAACGTAGGAGCCAAGGGCCTGCTCCTGGACCCCGCGGGCACAGCCTGAGCCGGTCACTGCAGGGTGGGCTCCCCACAGCTTCTCACAAACGCTGCTACTTGGTCACAGCTCGCTCTGGGTGAGCTCTGGTCCCCAAGAACAGACTGAGGTGCATCCCCAGCACTGGTACTGCTGAGCCTGGCACGGGGCTGGCTGCGCGAGCTGCCGCAGCAGAGCACTTGGCAGAGCCTGGTGCAGCGCTGCGCCACTGCAGGGCTCTGTTAACGCAGTTTTCTTCATGGTTTTGTCCCAGACCTCCGCAGGCAGTTGGGCTGGCTGCCGGCACGGCCAGCGCCTGCTCCCTGGGGGCATCATTGCCCTGGAGAGCAGCAGGGCTGGGGGGGCAGCCAGGTCCCATTGATGCCTTCTGTTGGCAACAATGTGTTGATCTTCCCAGTTTCAAAACTTGAGCGTGGGGAGGCTGATGGTGACATGGTGCTCGCTTTGCCTCTCATCCTCTGTTCAGTGGCACTTCACTAAGCTCTGGCATCAGTAACACGCGCCTGGGGCTCTGCTGTCCCCTCCTGGGGCAGCTGTGTCCATGGCTGGTGCTCTCGTGGTCGTCTTCCTCCCACGCTACCCAAGTCGTGGCACTTTAGGTTCTCTTGGTATGTTCTCTGTGAAGGGGTATAGGTGCCCATGGGGGGCCGCAGGTCCCCACAGGTGCCTGGGGCCCACGGCCCTCCTCTGCCTGACATGACAGTTGAATGAGCTTCCCCCTGAGTTTGGAGGTGAGGCCCCCACAGCTGGTGGAGCTGCAGCACTCAGACCCGTGTTGATTGTATCCGGCCCTGAGGCTTTTCTCCCTGCAGCAGGTACCTGAATGTGAGGGTCTAGAATTAAGCTCCTGCTCTTGCCCTGGCTGGGATGGGGTGCAGGAGCTGCTCCCGGGCTCTGGGCCGTGCCTGGGAAGGAGCCGTGTTCTGGGCAGGGCTGGGGCCTCCCCTGAGCGTAGGGGCAGTTTTCTGTGCCACTCAGCCAGGGTTGCAAATAGACCTCCTGGAGGCAGCGGGCACTGTGCTGATGCACACCGATGGCTGCAACAGCTCCTGTGCCCTTCTGCAGGAGGGTTTGTGCCCCAGCAGGTGCCCAAGGCTTTAACCACAGCCCCTGTCCTCAGGTTTTCTGTCATCGCGGGACTTCCAGAACCAGGAAAGTCCTTTGTGTGTGCACAGGCTCCACAGGCAGCGCTTGATCCAGTCACACAGCATAGGAACAGCCTCCACCTTCCTCCTACCCCCAGATTGTGCAGTCTGCTCCTTGGCTCAGTGTAACAGTGAGCAGGGCACTGAGGGGTTATGTTTGTGCTGAGATTTGCTCTTCACTATGGCGTTGAATAAATATTCTGCTAAAGCATCTTCGCAATGTGAGTTTGTTTTTTTGCTGGAGCAGAACTGAGGCCTGAAGCATCATCCTGCTGTGCCTGTGGCTGCTTGGGGCACCCAGATGGAGCTGAGCAGCTTGAGCCCTCCTGCCCTGGGCTGTGGGGGCAGGCAGGAGGCTGTGAAATGACCAGAAGAGCTGAGGAGAATCACAGAATCCAGGGATGGGGCAGCCACAGCTTCTCTGGGCATCCCCTGACAGCGCCTCAGCACCCTCACAGGGAACAGCTTCTGCCTCAGAGCTCATCTCAGTCTCCCCTCTGGCAGCTTAAAGCCATTCCCCATGTCCTGTCCCTACAAGCCCTTGGCTAAAGCCCTTACCCAGGTTTCTTGCAGCCCCTTCAGGCACTAAAGGGGGCCTACAAGACATCTAGAGAGGGAACTGCACAACTGGGAAGGCAAATCCAGCAAGTTACACTCTGCTGTGGGTGCTGAAGCAGCTGTGAGCTCCCTGACTGCTTCCACCATCCCTGCAGGGCTAAACCCACCCAGGGGAAGGATCCCTCCGCCCCCCCCAGATACTCCTGCCCCTGCACTGCTGGAGACCCAGTGGCCCACGAAGCAGCCAACACCGATGCTCTGCAAACAGCTTTTATTGGTGGTTCTGACCAGCCTCCATCCTCAAGGAACACACCCTTGTTCCTGCTGCCCGCCTGCGCTGGGGCTCCCTGACCCGACACTGTGCCCCAGCCCCTGCGCACAGCTCAGGCCACGCAGCAGCCACAGCACCGCAGGTAACAGCTCCCGAGGCAGGGCCCAGACAGGAGGGACCGGGCAGAACCTCACCCCCAGTTGGGCTCTTCCGCCCATTTTCCAGGCACATGCTGGGAACGGGGGGCACCGACCCTGAACCCTCCCCCGAGCTGGTGTCTCCACAGGCCCCCCCCACACTGCTTGGCCGGTGGCAATGGGTGTCCAGCACCCCAAGAGCAAAGCTGCATCAACTCCCACCAAGCCTCTTCCCCCCCACAGAATACACTCAATTCCCAACAGCTGAATGTCCATAAACGGTTTTCTTCCCCATTTCCAGGCTGGCAGCTGCCTTCAGGCCTAACCTGGGGGAAGCACGCGTGGGAGTCCTGGGATTTGTTTGGCTTTTGTTTCCTCCTAAGGCAACAGGGTGAGAGCAGCACCACGCAGCTGGGTTCGTCCCTTGGGACAGGTTGGGGGGTGCACAAAGGATGGGTCCGCTCACACCTGAGCAGGGTGCAGGCAGCTGCCTGCGAGCTGCACACACAGTCACTGACCATCTGCCTCCGGGAAGAAACAATCAGGGCCCTGCCTGTAACTGCAGGGGCAGCACCAGGCAGGGCCCCCCTCGCTGGCTCCTGCCCCCCTCCTGCTGCTGGAGCAGCAGAGTCTGTCCCGGCCCTGCAGGCGCGGGTTAAGACCACGTGGAGACTTCAAAGCGGGGCTCAAAGGTTGATCCATAGGAGCTGTGAAGAAGAGTGTGACCACCCCCATCCCGCTGCCCACCCCCTGCCCCGGAGGAGCAGCACAGGCGCTGGGCGGGCTCCTGCACCATCACTTCGAGCAGCCATCTCCTGCCCCCAACACACCATCCCTGGGGCATGTTCACACACTGACTCCGGGCCGGGAAGTGCAGGCAGAGGAGGCAGCAAAGCCTGGAGCCCACCCTGGGCCCCTGCCCCTCCAGAGCCACTCATGGCCACAGCCAAACAACCGGAGCAGCTTTAAGGGCCCTCTGACCCAAAGCAGTCTGATTCGACGCTGCTAAATCAGCCCCCAAGCACAGGGGCGAGAACCACACTCGGGGCTCCGCTCCCGCACAGCGCAGAGCAGCACCGCCCTCTGCAGACAGCGGCACCACAACAGCGCGGGAACCCTCGCACCGAGCGGCCGCGCACCTCCCGCTCCCGCAGCGCACGGAGCTCCCAGGAACGCACCGATGGCCGCGGGCCCGCACCAGAGGGAGCCCGGGGCAAACCCTTCTTTGACTGCGGAGCGCGGCAGACGCGCACCCCGCCGGCAGAGCAGGAGCGGCGCTGGCTCCGGGGAGCCCGGGACAGCCGCAGTTCACCCCCCCAAGTCCCTGCAGATCCTCTGGTACCCCACCAACCGTGAACGCCCAACCCAAACCTCTTCTCAGGAAGGTCCCGCGACACCAGGGAAGAGGGCTCCCATCAGACACCTCATTCCCGCCCAGAGTGAAGGTTCCTCTCTGGGAAGGGCTTTGCCCCTTCCACGTGTTGCCCCCTCCTTGCTCCGAGACCTGCCTGAAGTGTAGCACAAGAGGGGGATGCCCCAG
Source organism: Brotogeris chrysoptera (assembly GCA_030323915.1). NCBI lineage: Eukaryota > Metazoa > Chordata > Aves > Psittaciformes > Psittacidae > Brotogeris > Brotogeris chrysoptera. The sequence goes on along the minus strand of JARCZZ010024207.1, from coordinate 4,922 downwards.
GCGGGGCTGGCTCTGTGGTCACTGCTCCTGGAGGTGAGGGTTAGAGGCCCGTGAGATCAACGATGGCTTTAATAAAGATGGCATCATCCCGCACGTAGGAGTTCTTGGCTTCCATCACGGAGACGGGGCAGAAGAGGGGGCAGCCGCTGGCAATGTTCATTTCCGTGACCGGTCGCTGGAAGGACGAGGACGTCACGTCAGGTCGGAAGGCATCGATGATGTGCTCCCGGTTGTTCTGGTCCAGGAGCATCAGCGTTACCTGTGAGGAAAGGTGGAAACACACGAGAGCGGATGAACAGCAGCACGTGGAAACCCAGCGACCGATCGCTGGAAGCCTGTGAGAAGTGCAAGTACCAACACAGCCACAGCCCAAAACGCACCTACAACCCCGAGAAACGCTCAAGAGCAGGGCTGGGGGGAGTACCCCCTTCATGACATCCTGCAGAACCCTCCCCACATCCTGCCCATCACTGGAAACTTCTGGTGGCAGCGCAGGGCTGTCACCCTGCCCTGAGAACCTGCACCCAGCTGGCATGGCGCTAACTCCCAGCACCAACACCCCACTATGGGTGCTCTGCCAAGCCCGTGTTGATGCCCCCAGTGACAGGAGGCATCTCCTCTCCCCGCATCAGAACCTCGTGGGCTCAGCCTTTAAGTGTTTCACAAACCTGCAACTCCCAGAACTACAATGCAAGCTTCTGACGTGGGGTGAGCATCAGCTGCACCCTGAGCAATGGGGCCATTCCCTTCCCTCACCCCCAACTCCTGCAGAGGCTCCACTCGCCTTCAGCCACACTGCTGCTCCCCTCCCTCAGCCTCTGCCCTTCTGTGTCTCTGCCCTGTGGCACACTCAGTGCTTTCAGCACTACCCAGGAAGCCCCTGGGCAGCCAACAGACACATCACAGTCCTTCCTCCTCCTGCTCGCCAAGCAGGCCAGAGCAGTGGCATCTAGAAGCTTGAGTGGCTGCAAACCTGGAGACACACACTGCTGGGCATGGTGGGCTCTGTCCCAGCCCTACCTTCTGGTTGAAGGGCCACCGGAGCAGTGCGTCATTCGGTCCCTTCATCACCACAAAGAACAGGGACAAGTGGGTCCCGCGCCCGGTGCCGTCCCCGTTCAGGTACACACGCAGACACATCTTGTAGCCATACTTGCTCGTGTAGAAAGCTGTCGGAGGCAAAGCAGACATGAGGAGGGTCAAAGGCAGCAAGGCCGGCACCAGCACGTTCCTCTCGACTCTTAGGACTCTAACATTGGATCCTGGAAGAAGCCAGGTCCAGGTCTTAAAGCACCTGAAACATGGAGGTGGTCTGGAAAGCCACCAGGTACAACAGGTAGGTGCCATCTTAGACTGGCCTGGAGACAGCCCAGGGTCAGGCAGTGCCAAGGCTGAGACACTGCAGCACAGAGCAGAGCCCCTGCACCCCCGGTATCTCCCCTCCTGCCCCTGGAGGCACAAACACCCTGGGCAGAACCCGGAGCTGGAGCTGAGTGATTCTCAATGCACCCTCCCAGGCAGACCTTGTGCTGCTCATGACTGCTGAAGGAGCTGCAGCTCACGACAGCAATGCTGATGAGCAGAAGCAAAACCCCCTGACTGGGTGTAGAGCATCCTCAGTGCTCGCTGCACCCTCTTTGTAACCTGTGGCCGCCCCATCGCTGGCAGTGTTCAAGGCCAGGTTGGACACAGGGCTTGGAGCAAGCTGCTCCGGTGGAAGGTGTCCCTGCCCGCGGCAGGGGTTGGAACTCGATGAGGTTTAAGGTCCCTTCCCACTCAAACCAGTCTGGGACTGTCTAAGCCGGCTGCCTCTGGTGGCAGCAGGGGCTCAGGCGTGTGAGCTTTGGTCTCCTGTTGGATCCCGGCTGCTCCACACAGCATGGGCACAGCCGAGCACGAGCTCTGGGATCTCACCTGGGAATGCCCATGTTTGACACCAGACCTGCGTGGGGCCACAGAAACACCCCTTTGGGAGGGGACCTGCCCCCGACCGCCCTCACACAGCCTCAGGCCTGGGGCTCAGCTCACTGCGGGCATGGGGCAGAGCTGAGCTCATTCATGGGGAGGCTCAGTGCACTGCCATGAACAGGCAGATCCTGTGACCGCCACTGGGCAAGGAGCTGGGGATGGGGCTTTGCCACCACCTCCCCCCAGCACTCCCCACTTGTCCTTCCTCTCCACCCAAGGGCTCTCAGGGCAACGTCACCCTCTGCTAGTCCAAGCAGAGCATCCCCACTGCCCCCCTGGGGCTCCTCAGCACTCCTGTAAACCTGTGAGCATAAAGCCAGACAGGGAACTGGAGGGAGGACGGCCCCGGAGTGGTGGCAGCACCCAGACATGGAACCAGGCAGAGCACTGAGCACCCTGTGCACCACCGCCCTGAGCAGTGAGCCAGGCATCCTGCTTCCCACCAGCCCCAGCAAAGGTAAAGAGCATCAGAAGCAAAGCAAGAGCCCAGCAAGCTGCCAGTAGCACCAGACAGCCGGCAGCAGGCAGTCTCCAGCGGGAGCTTCCCTTTGGACTGTCCCTGTTCAAGCCCCCAGTGAGCCTTTCCCGTGTGCATTTGCCTTTTTGAACTCATGATTCTGCCCTTCGCAAAATCCTGTGGTAATCGTGGTGAGCTCAGGGTGTGAGTGAGCAGTAACTCTGCTTAGGAAGTTGTGACACTCATTTCATCTGCTATTTCCTCACCTGGATGTTTAGAGGCAAACCAAACACACTCATTTCCCTTGTTGGTCCCATTCACAGCCTCAGCCCCTCTCCTCTCAGCTGACTCCCTCCCAGACAGAACAGCACCAGTCCGTTCGCTTCCCTTTCCAAGATAAAACCCCACCTCCACAGGAAACATTTGCTTCTCAGCCCAATCTCCCCAGCTAAAGCAGCAGTGAGATCTCTGCTCTGAACACAATTGGCTGCTGCAGGAAACAGGGCCTTGGACTTTGCACTTGCAAGATAAAGAAGTGCTGCCTTTTCCAGAGCCAGTCCTGGCATTGGGCACCTTCACCTCCCACCCCACATACGGGACACTCATCAGGAGACAGCAGACACCAACCAGCACCATGAAGCGCTTCTGGTGGCTCACGAAGGAGCTTTTGCTTTGATGGAACAGTTTACAGAAGTCCTGAGCCCTGCTCCTGCTGCCAGAGAGTACCCTGGAGCCTGGCCTGCACACAGCACGGAGCAGGAGGCAGCAGCCACTGTGAGCTGCAGTTCTGGGAGGAACCGGGCACTCAGAGCATCTGTCTGGATGGACAAAGCCTCCTGCAGTCAGAGGTTTCAGCCCTTTCCCTCCCTTGGGCTCTGACACATCCCTCCTCCTGCTGACCTGATTCTCCAACCTAGAAAACCCTCCCAGCTGCAGGGATACAGATGGCATCGGCTCATGTGGGGCCTGGAGCCGGGCACAGTGTGGGATGCCCGTGGCCAGAGGAGCAGAGTCAGCTCCATCCAGCACCTCCCTCCAACCCACAGTCCCTGTAGACGTTCAGGCCAAGCAGCAATGGAGCACGGTGCAGGATACGGGCAGGCCACAAGGGTCAGAGTCACACAAACCAGACTTGAAACAGATTTGGGAAAAGGAAGCAGTGCCCTTCCTGTGGGGGTTTCCAGGCTGCTGCTGGCTGAAGGAAATGCCTCTGTACACGCAGTGTCAGCAACAGTGCAGTTCCCATTGACAAGGGGAATCCTTTCTGCTTTCAGTTTTTCAAGAGGAAAAGGCCCTGAGCAGCCTCCATCCAGAACACAGACTTCAGAGTACTTCCAAACCAATTCAGCTGCTTTCATCCCGTGGCCCAGCCACAACAACAGCACCGGGAGCAAGGTACCTGCTCCACGTGTGCACACAGCTCTGGCTGGGGCGAAAAGCTCTCCAGCACACTTCAACCCCAGTAACTCCTGCTCAGGCAAACACCAACTCCCCTCTTCAACCATCCTGCTACGAGATGAGCTTCCACCGAGAAAGAACTGTGTGAAGAGATGTCTTCACCTCACAGCCATGAGCCAGGGAAGTTCTTTCCCCAGCAAAGAGGCCAGGTCCCAACCCACTGTTCACTGCCCACCAGGTCCATCTTTAGGAATAGGAGGAACAGTGGGGCTGGGGCAACTCTGTGAGGAGAGCCCCTTCCTTCAACAGGTATTTAAGCACTTCCTGGGTATGGATGGGCCGAGACAATTCAGACACTGTCTCTTGCACCACCATGTTTTAGGCACTACAATGTCTTGTGGGAGCTCTAATACATATTTCCTCCCTTCCATAACCATTTTATTGCTGGTTTTATGGTCTCTGAATATTACTGAAGGGTTATGATGGGCTGTTCCAGAGCTAAGAGGGTTGAATTCTGCATTATGAGAAATCAAAAGGCTTTTCTGCAATCGAAGAGCACCATTTCACCACCAGCTTTACTTTGCCCACTGCTAAAGAAGAGCTGCCCAGGGTCCACGGGGAAAGGGAGAGAGAACAGAAGAACATCTGAAGGGGCAGCATCTCCCTTTTCAAGGACATCACCACAAATCCCACACCCCGCTGAGACACAAAAGGCAATAACCTGGAGAAAAGATGGCAGGAGAGCAGCCTGTGATGGCCTCCTGGCGCTTCCGGGCAAACTCCGTTATCTTCCAGATGAAAACACCATCGTAGGTAGAGGCTTCCATGTTGCGGATCTTCTCCTCCATCTCAGCCATGGCCAGATCTTTGAGCCCAATGCTCCTTTCCAGCTGCCGGACCTGCTCAGTGGGATACAGGGTGCAGCCTGGTTAGAAACATGTACCACTGAGACCCAAGAACACCAGTAGCCACCAGCATCCATCACTGGAGAGGGGCTTCTGACAAGGAACGTAGGGACAGGACAAGGGGAATGGCTTTCACCTGCCAGAGGGGAGACTGAGATGAGCTCTTAGGCAGAAGCTGTTCCCTGTGAGGGTGC
>JARCZZ010024206.1:0-15790 GCA_030323915.1 Brotogeris chrysoptera | reverse complement strand
AAGCTCATCCAGTTCCAAACCCCCTGCCATGGGCAGGGACACCTTCCACTAGACCAGGCTGCTCCAAGCCCCATCCAACCTGGCCTTGAATAGTGCCAGGGGTAGGGCAGCCACAGCTTCTCCAATCAACCTGTGCCAGAGCTTCACCACCCTCACAGTAAAGAACTTCTTTCTAATACCTAATCTAAATCTACCAGCTTTCAGTTTGAAGCTTGTCCTACCCCTTGTCCTATCTCTACATACCCTTGTAAAAAGTCTCTCTCCAAATTTCTTGTAGGCTCCCTTCAGGTACTGGAAGGCTGCTATAAGGTCTCCCGTGAGCCTTCTCTTCTCCAGGCTGAACAGCCACAACTCTCTCAGACGATCTTCATAGGAAAGATGGATTGTTTAGGTGAACAGATTCACCTGATTGAAACCACCGCACCACGGGAGTACTGTTACTGAGGATGCTTTCTCTACATATCCACAGTTTGTTGTGCTCAAGTATAGATCTGTGGAGGACCTCAACTGCTGAATAACTGTCAGCATAATAATCCATCAGTAAATTCCTAACTGAGCATTGGAGCAATTTTAGAATTCTCATCCTTCACCTAACAAAATAAAATCTGTATTGGGATAGGACTGCCCCTGTGACTAGATCAAGGTAGGAACTCTAATGAGAGAGGAGATCATATTGCCAAAAGCTAAATTAGCAGATGTACCTTTCCCAAGAGCATTAAAGGGGCCAAGCAGCCCTCTCCCTCAGACACCAAACTAGTTTTAACTCAGAGCTTCAGCAGTTTCTGGAAGGGGTTACATGACCTTCACTGCCCTCTGTAGTAGACCTGGACTCCTGACAGACAGCTTCCCTTCCAGCTCTGTGTTTGTATTACTCCGTCTAAGTGGGTATGAGAACTAGGGATACCCCCCACACCTCCACCGCCCTTTCTTTTACCTACTGTCATCAGTAGATGAGTCACTCTTTTCTGTAATCCCAGTAGTTGTATGACTGTGTGAATAATGCAAGCCAAGGCACACACCTTCCCAGAGTTGCTCAGTGCAGTTTCATAGCCTGAATATATGTGTATTACAGGAAAATAAAGGCTTAGAATCAATATTTGCTAAAGATTTCACTGGAAATGGAAACAGAAATTCAGCCTTCACAGGCTGAATTTCCTCCTGTTGTCTGTTTTCAGTGGAGGATGGAGTGAAGGACTTTGTTTATCCCGGAATGCACCTAAGATGAGGTGTGAACATGTTAATTCTTGCTTCTCCTGTTGGTATTTGGCAGATCTATTAAAGGCAACCAAATCGTAGTGTGCATTCTTAAGCACCACTTGAAGGAACACACCCTGCACATTTTCTCTATGATCAGGAAACTATAGAAGTTATAGCTGCAAACCATCTTGACTTCCAGATGTAAAATTTACAAATAATAGCCTAAAACCCCAGCTAACGTAAACTGATTAGTGCCCATGATAGCAAGGGAGCTATTCCCATGCTGAGCAGTAGCAGGACTACTACCAGTAATGCAGGACTAGTAGATTGGCATCACAAAACACATAGAAAAGAATACTATATTATCCTATAACGGGAAAAATATAAAAAAGTTATAAATCATAAAAAAATTTCTATAGTTTACAAAATAAAGTATTAAGACTTGATAATAGAATGTCTCCTTTTCACTTTCCTAGTTACATTTACCCAGACAACAGGTAACCTACAGAGAAGTAGCTTTCTTCGGTCATTCTGAGATCTAATGCTCCCATTAAGCTCTGTGGGGAAATTTCAGAGGATACTGCATGTATATCCCAGCAAGCTAATAAACTTATTAGTACAGTAACATTAACATTTATATAATAGGAGTAGGATGTAAAGACGTAATTAGGTCTACAGAAATTTGTGGCAATGCAAATACCTATCCATCTGTCTATCTAAGGTCAGGATTCAAAGCCCACTGTGAAGGTGGCTTTTGACTTCAGTGGATTTTGAGTAAAATAGGGCAACAGACTTGTTAGCAAGAACAATATTGAAAGGTGTGAAGAAGGTGTTGTGCATGTGGAAGGATTACAGACAGTTCATGACAGAGTAATAGCCTGGTTCAAAGAACTTCCTGCTTAAGATGAAAATTATTCTACTAAGAGTGGTTTGGATGAAGAGAAAATTAAATGACTTCTCTATCCTGTTTCTGTTCCTTTCCATACAAGACCTAATTAAAAGGCTCAGGAATTAAAAGACAGATTAAAATTTAGAGGGATGCAGGAGGGAAATGCTAGCCCAGAAACATAGTGCAGACCAGACTGCAGTAGCTACACAGCCTGCTACTCCTAGTACAGCTGCTGGCCTTTGGTGGTTGTGGGACTTCTTGCGCTCCCCTGGGCCTGTGTAAGTGATAGATGCAACAGCAAGTGTCTTATCACTGTGATGCTCATCCCCCAGTACACCACCATTGCATCTCCCATACTGTGGAAAGGGGGAACATATTGGTTGGAAGACGCCTTGGATGGCCCAAGTTCTTCCTACCCTCCTGTGAATTAAAGAACTGTGAGACTTCAGTTCTGAAGCAGAGGGGATGTTTAGACCCTTACTTCTTAAAACACTATTTTGAAGAAAATTACAAGACAAACCACCATTCAGAAGAAAAATTATTTGAAGGAGCTGCAGTATGGTCTATTCCCAGAACAGGTCTCTTATCCTTATGTAATGTCGCAAACACTGCTCTCTACAGTCACACTGGGAAAAAACACTTTGAATTTAGCATGAGAATGAAGTCTGCTGGAAGCATCAGAAGTAGCACATCAGTTTTAAAACGTATTCATGCAGTGTGACTCTGCTTTGCAACAGCTAAGTTCAGTTATTCTGTTGCATATTGGAACTGAAAAAGTTATTCCTCTCTCATCTGTGTAGAGGAGCCTGGTAATACTTTTAAAAGTACCTACTTGAGCAGAACTGCTTTTTCTGCTTCTCACTGCCTAACAATTTAGATTTGTGGAAGCCTGGCAACCAGTAAACACTACAGGCTTTCTATTCCACAGGAGAGCAAATTCCCAGAAAGAAAAATTGGGTCGACTCACAGATTTGTGTCTTTTCAAGACAGTGAGACACAAGCTGTGACAAGCAGCTGGCTTGAACCTTTGCATAACATGGGCTGTAGAACCTGATCTACTGACTTAATGAGACCCATGATTTCTCTTTGGATTATAGCACATATTTTTAAAAAATACGGCAGTGATTAAAAAAAGACCCCAAATGATGAGAGTGTCTACACTATCCTTAGGAGCTGTTCCAGAGGTTCTACAGGTCATTGAAGTATTAAATGAAGGCAACGTGAAGTAATCCAAAGCGCACAATCCAAACCTGAAGCTTTCTAAACTCAAAGAAGCATTGGCTGTGGGACATCTTTCAATGTTTTTAACAATAAAATCTCTGAAGTGAGTTGGGCTGTAAGCCTGTAAAATGCTGTGACTGTGGGAACATTTCAAAGAAAAATGCAGCTACACCAAACTCAGCAATGCATAGCACAAAATCATACATGGGTGGGTAAGAGTTGGCAGCTCCAGCTGGCAAAACTGGGCATCTTAAATGAACATAAGTCAAACAATACAGCCCTGAAGCCACATCTGCTCGATAGTGCATGAAGTCATCGCTGAAGAGATTTTACTCCATTTAATTCATTTAATCTCAATGAGTTAGCAAGGCCTAACATACAAAATGCTACGCAGAGAAGATATAGGTGAAATGTTTGTCCTTGGCCTGTACACAGAACGCCACACAGTTCCTGTGTGGTGAGTTCATGATGAGGAAAGCCTCACCAGAAATCACCAGACTTAGGCCGTATAGGGAAAATATTACCCTTGAAGATAACACTTGCAAAGCTAAGAAAAATAATCAAGCCATGGGATGAGATACAGATTCTGAAGACCACTTACTCCTCAACAAAACAGTCCTTCAAGATTTGCACCAAAACTCATCCTTGCCTTGAGTGCCATACATGTAACATGGCTTTATTTTGGCTTCAGTCTTTCTGGTCCTGAGTACAGCTTTAACTCTTCTCCTGGGCACCATAGCTATACAACACCCTCTCTGAGCCCCAAGTCCTGAGCACATTAAAAATAAGCACTGTTAGGATACAGCTCTCTTCCACCATGCTCGTGTGGTTTCAGTGCTATTAAAAGTGGTTATGGATGGCAGCCATCCACCCAGGAACATCGTAGCAGCAGTGCTCCCAACCAAAGGCACTTTGTTAGAGGCGGACACATTCCCAATGGCAACTGATGGCTTGGATCTCTTAGAACAGCAGTGCTCCTGCTTTTTAGCCCCTCATGTTTCCCAGTGCAGAGGGGGAGGCTTCTGACTGTGCAGGCCACACAGCCAGACTGACAGTCTGTGCTCAGAACAGCTTCACAACACATCCATTGGAGGTCCAATCTCAGGTGCATGAGCTCACTATGTTTACACCAAACTAGATCAAGGTAACATAATGGGATTTGGACAACCTGAATTTTACTTGCTAGCTTTGTTACTGACAGCCTTTGTTACCTAGGTCACAGGGATCTTTCTGCATAGTCACCAGGTAGAAAAATACAGAAAAACAGAGGTTACATTTTCTTACCTTTCCTCTCTGCCTTGCCTATTTTCAGTTAAGTTCTCTGAGACAGTGATTTCTCTTAACTGCACAGCTCTCATGTCATCTAGTTAATACTGAAGTCTCACTCTGATACTAATATCAGCCGTCTCTAGCTACCTCTCAGCTGCCATAATGGAGGAAAATCACAGCTATGAGGCCTGGCTGTGCTGTAGACATGAATTGTTTTATACCCATCTATCCCTGGCCCAAGGTGTGCACACAGCATGTAGTGTGCACCCCTTCCTTTCATACGAGTAGAAGGCAGCAGGAAGTATTCTCCACAGTAACTTACTCAGCCTTAACACGGAAGATCATGCATCCGTGAGCCACCCAGCTAAAGTCACAGCAATGTGAGTAACAGCACCCCAGGGTATTAGGAGATGGACTTAGCTGAGGACAACAGGTACCTATATTAACATCTGTAAAACATTTTATTTTCATTACACTTTGTTGCGCACAGTCATTGTGATATGGATTCTTAGAATATGGTAACACGGGAACTTCTGTACTGGGAAGTATTAGATAATGTGACTGTACTTGTTCCTAAAATTGAAGTAATACACTTTATGTGACACTTCATTAGCTTCTCAGGAATTAATTTTGATGTCATTACTCAGCATTCAGCCAGTCTTTCCTCAGGCAAAACTAGCTGCAAAGTGCAATTATAGTAGGAATGCTGTATGAGTAAGACTTAAGGAAGGAGTGCAAGATTTAGCCTGTTATCTGTACACATAGGTGTCTTCTCTTTTTGATTTGTTTTCTTTTAAATTTCATTCACATTTGCAGAAGCCAGTTGTTTTTTGGGGAGTTTCAGAAGCTAGTTCAGTGCTATTGGGGTGGCATTTACTACTTATACGCTTGTGACGTACTTACTGTTTTAGACCTTTAGATCTAAAAGCTAAATACAGCATTACAGATTTGAAAATCATAGGTACAGATGGCATAGCCAGGAATATTAGTGACAGGAATGTATCTGAGAATATGCCGTTACACAAATCAGAATAAGAAGGTAAAGACAGAAGGGAAACTGAATCCCCAAGGAAGTACTGTGGTTTTTTTAAAAAAAGGTCACAAGTAGACCAAAGGCTCCAAGTTGGCATAATCAACAGTAAAAGTGTAAAAAGGGTTTGCCTCACGCTTTGAAGATGTAATAAGAAGCAGTTACATGTGATTTAAGCCACAGAGCTTCTTGAGCACTTCAGATCACGGATGCTCTGCTTGAATCCTGCTGCCAGTGCAGCTGTAAGTTTCCTTTAGACATCATGAGTTCTCCCATCACTTGGCCAATTTCAGTTGTCTTTTGTGACAAGTGCAATAAACAATACTTTCTCAACCATCTCTCTTTACCATCTCACTTCCCAAAGCCCGATTACATGACTTGATCTTTAGTAAATCACATCTTCTCACATTAGCAATCAAGCCAAGAAAAGCAGCTGTTTCCGGCCATGCCTAAACATCAGCCAAAGCATCCTCCAGTATGTGGGTATATGAGGTCACTTGCCAAAATAATCTGCCAACCAGATGACTTGAGGAAAAGATTGCCACAACCTTCCCAGGTATGGGGGTAACTGTGGGGGTGCCTTTTATACTCTGCTGAGAACAGGCAGCCTACCAACAGTATAGAAAAGGTTCAATGAACTATCATATCAGAAAACAAAATCAAGAAGTGACACTGAAATTAGTAAGTGTACTTATTAATCTGTAACTACCTCTACGGGTAAATCTCTAATTTACAACTACCTCTAACTCTAGCTCTCCACAAGCACCTGAAAGGAGGATGGAGTGAGGAGGTGTCTGCTCTCTTTTCCCAAGTAACAAGAGACAGGACACGAGGTAATGGCCTCGAGCTGCACCAGGGGAGGTTTAGATTGGATGTTAAAATCTCCACCGAAAATGTGATCAGGTATTGGAACAGGCTGCCCAGGGAAGTGTTGGATCACTGTTTCTGGAAGTGTTCAAAAAACATGTACATGAGGCCCTCAGTGACATGGTTTAGTGGTGGTCTTGGCAGTCCCGGGGTTGCAGTTGGACATGATGATCTTAAAGGTCTTTTCCAACCTAGCTGATTCCATGATTCTATGATGCCAAGCCAAACTTGCATTGTCGTCACTTGGAGGTAGTTGGAAGAATGAGGTTTATTAACCTGGTGAGGTTTCCCAGATATTCCTTTTTTCCCCTAAAGGAATGAGAGCAGCAGAGGGAAGCATATGGGACTCACTGAGGAGAGGCCCATAAACCCACACAGCGAGGCAGCTTCACAAACGCGGTTTATTACTTGCTACATGTTCTGCGTCACTTCCTCCTTCATGCTCTGCGGGCACCGCACCTTGCCTGAGTGTTATTACTAACCCACGGGCGAGCAACACGCGACTGCCCATCACCGCGCCCATTAAGAGCTGCTTCTGCCACTAAAAGCACTCAGAACTTGGGCTGCGCGAACGTCAGCACCACTGAGGGCACCAAACCGCGGGACCGGCAGGGCAGAGGGGCCAGAAACCTCCCTCAACAAGGCGGAATTAATCCTTCCCCCCCTACCAACAACAGCCGCTCTGCGTACGACGGAGCCAACGCACCCCACCGCGCAGCCCGCGGGGCGCGCATGCGCGCCACGCCCCCTGCGGCGGCGCAGAGCCGCACGGACGCTCGGGGAGGTGCCCGGAAGCGGGTCGGGGTGCGGAAGTGCCTGGCGAGGGAGGCCGTGGTTTGGGTGCTGCGGCGGGAGGGGACCTTCCCCACCGGCAGCCGCGGGCCTGCGCTCTGTTCTACAGCGACCTCCCGTCGGTGCGCTATGGCGACCACCAACATGCAGGTAGAGCGACGCGCCTGCCTGGGGCGGGCCCAGCACGGTCCTGGGGCTGCTGGGGGGTGGGGCGGGGCGGGGGGATAGGGAGCGCAGGCGGCTCTCCTGGCGGGGCCGGCAGCCGCGGGAGGTGTCGAGGGGACTCGGATTGGGGTTTGCAAGTAATAGAGGCTGCGGATCAGTCCTCTGGTCAGTACCGGCCTCCGCTGGCAGCGGGCGATGGGCTCCGCTGGAGCGGCGGGGCCTGGTGTCCACCTGGGAAACGCGGTTGCCTTTTGTGGGCTAGGTGCGTAGTTTGGCTTAGCTTTCTTCTAAGGCTACCGATTGTAGGAAGTTTTTGCCTGCTCTGTTTACTGTTTGTGCCAGCCCTCGGTTGGGGCTGTATAATTTGTTCTGTCGCTGTTTGGCAAGACATAAACGGCCTGTGTTATAAACAGTCGTTGTCTCTTCAGCTGTTTTGAACCGTGATCATTTCCTTAAGCTCATTACGGCCATGTAGTGCTTACACTGGCAAAGCTAGGGGAGGTACTGCAGGGTCTAGAATAAACAGAAGGAGGATGAAACCTGTTTAACATCGTGTTCTTTCTGAGGATGATGCTCATCAGGCTTTCAAACCGCAGCCTGATAAATAAAGTTTGTGCCTCATGGATAGTTAGGGCTGGACATCTGTGCTGTGGTTCATACAACTTTCTGATAAACTATTTCCTGTTTGATAGCAGTGTTGAGCTTCCCAGTAGCAGGCTAAGATGCCAGCTGATGTAATCAAGTACTAGAACTGAGAATCTAAACCCCAAGTAATAGTCTTTGGTATTTACAAAAGCAGAGTATACCAAAACCAGCCCTTACATCATGTAGACACTTTTTTTTTTACTATTTCTGTACTCTGTTTTCTCACACTTCCATTTTAGCAGGTGGTCTTTGCCATTTATTCTTCGGATTTAGTGTCACGTGCATCACTTTGTTGTACTGTAGCCAGGAGTGTTGGACTGTTCAGTGGTAGTCAAAGGTACTTAAGAACTTTAAGAAAGTATCTTCTGGTTTTGGAATAAATTTTGCTCTTTTGCTGATTTGAATGGTGTGTAGAAGGGCCAAACGGAGCCAGCACAGTGTGAACAGCAATGAAGAGATTGCCCACTTGTATGTGGTAAGCTGCTTATCAGCTCATGGTTTCCCCAAAAAGGGAAGACTGAAGTTCCGTTCCAAAGAAGCAGATGCTTACAGTGTTCCAGCACTTGCCACAACAGAGCTGTATAGTCTGCTTTACTGGATCATTGTTTTTAAATAACTTGCTCTATGATTTCAGGTAGATCTGTTGAAATGATTTTTGCCTCCAAGACACAACACGGAAGAATAGACTGAGAGATTTTGCTATTTCTTTTTTCATGGCCACTGTTTACTGGCTTTGTTTTGCCTGAAATATGTCCGAGTGTCTGGATAGCTGCAAGAGTATCTGTACTGGAATGTCTAATGAATACTTCTTGCTGTAGTTGAAGCTCTCCACCTTGCTCCTGGACATTGCCATAATCATACTGAGCGTATGCTTAGGAAAATAAATTTACCTGATGTGGAAAAATACTTGTGGGGCTATAGAAAATTTAGTTAGTGGTGGTTAACTTTGGCTAAATGACTGCCTGTTTTCAACTTACATGAACTAGTTGTTCACGCTGACAGTTTTAATTGTCCTGAAATGGTATAGGCATTCCAAGGAGGAAAGTATAATGAGAGGTAATAAAGCACTTAAGAGCAAAAGAGTAACGGTGATACCAACAAATCCACAGGTCAGTGTATGCAATACAGTGGATGGATTAGATCACAGTTTTATTTGAAACTAGCCCAACAAATAAATTAAAAATCCATTTGTAACTTCTAGAACTTTTCTTGATGCTCATGATTTGGGCATGTCCTCTGTCTGGTGGGGATTTTTTTCTCCCCTCCCACTGTAGTGTTAATTAGTATTTCTCACTTGGCTATCAAAAACCTAAGTCCTTCTAGAGAAGCCAAACAAATGTATTTGAAGATGTCTCCCAGTATAGGGCTGGAAGTGTGATAGTGCACTGTAATCATGTACTTCCTGTATTGGCTGTGTTGACAGAGTTTGCTGATGTCGTCAGTCACAGTTCAAAGTGTCTGGGTCTGTGATTAAAAAAAAGCCATTAGAATGGATTTCCAAATCTTTCCATAACTAATACAAGAGGTAAGGTAAATTGCATAGACAAACCAGTAGTAGTTCCAACTTAGTACACAGTTCTTCTCACTTGCACTTTTTCGTGTGCTAGTAAATTTCAGCAGTTTGTTAATCAGTGTTATAAATGGATAGAAACATTGTGTCACATACAAAGCACATGTAAGACTTGCAGTCATTTGTCTTCAATTTTTTTTTGGGTAAATGTTGAAAAGCAGAAAAGCTGGCTGTCAAAAAACAGAGCAACAGCTTAAAATGTCTCTTTGGTCATGCAGTGTGCTCTCATGTAGCACTTAATTATTTGCTTGTATTACAGAAAGCAATAGACCTTGCTAGCAAGGCAGCGCAAGAAGATAAAGCAGGAAACTATGAGGAAGCCCTCCTCTTGTACCAACATGCTGTACAGTATTTTCTCCATGTTAATAAATGTAAGTGTAATGTAATAGATGATTAAGTAGAGTTTAGTACTCTCATTGTACGGGGTAATCTCGTATGTTGACATAATTACTTAAATTTTTACTGTCATCGTCAGTTGGTAATTGTAGTTTGACTGAGGTTGTATATTTTGCAGCTTTTGCTTTTACCATGTTGTGTGCTTGCTCCATTCTTGTAAGACATCAGATTCTTTTTACTTGTGTTCTGGTTTAGACAGGAATGCAGAGGGTTGCTATGTCTCCTCTGGACTTTTATAGCAGTGTATTAAGCTGGCCACTGCGCATTGAAATGTAATAAGTACAGGGATCCCTGAATTTCTGTTGTGCTGAAAAAACACGTGTTACACAAGTAGTCTTTGTATCTACAGAGTGGGTTTTTGTTCCCTAATTCATGCTGGTTGCTTTTCTACAACCTCTCTGCTGGCATTTTTCTTAATGTTATAGTCTGCTGTTCATCTTGGCCAGCAAAATGTATGAGATGGATTTGTATGTTGCATTTTTTCTGCAGTTTCCATATTCTCATTATTTTATGCCTTTTCATGCTTCTCTGTATCTTTTTTATGTCATGTCCAGTATTTGTATGCAAGGAGTAAGCTTTCTTAATGTAGGTACAGCCCTAATCTAAGTGGCTAGGATAACTTTCCTGACATAAGTGCACTTGCAGATCTCCATGATTTGGAAAACAAAAACCCACCACTATTTTCTTTATAATCACTTAGGTAATTTGTGTTTATTAGTTCCTATCCATTTATATCTTACATACTTTTATCGGAATGTCACTTGCTGTGCTTTTGACAATACTGATGTATTTTTGAAACTTAGCACAAACCTAGCATGTTAAATTTTGATTGCTGATTTGAAATACTGTAATAATGACTCGGAGAAAAGTGTGGCTGTTGAACTTAACTCCTTCAGATGTTTTATGTAATTTTTTTCTTTGACGTGAACATCTTTTAAAATTAGTAGGCTATGGGAAAATAAACTATAATTCTAAATAAAAATTGCTTACTACAAGCAGCTTCTTAATGAGGTATTTTAAGAAATGAGTTAAGGCAATGTATAGCTTTAAAGGTTGACAGCAAAGCTTCCAGTGCCATTATCTTTAATCCTTTACAGTCAAATTTTAAGCCAAAGCAATGTTCAGGTGTATATTTTTTTTCTGGTAGGTGATGACTTTCTGTCATTTCTTTCTATGGTATAGTGGCAAAATAAGTAGTTCAGGTGTTCAGTTATGTAGTGAGCCCTGAGAGATTGGTATATTGATAAGACATAAAGACAGCAGAGATTCAGTGTTGTTTTCTGATTGATACACGTGTTTTGCTGTTAACAAGGCATTGTTTCTCTTTAAACTCTTAGATGAAGCACAGGGTGATAGAGCAAAACAGACCATTAGAATGAAATGTAGAGAATACTTGGACAGAGCAGAACAGCTGAAAGAATATCTGAAAAAGAAAGAAAAAGCTGCACCAAAACCAGTTAAAGAGTCTGGTCCTACTGACGGAAAAGGGTATGTTTTTGCAGAAGGTAAAGCAAAATACTTCATGAACTCAGCTTATGCTAAAATTCAACTCTTCAAAGATAATTTTAATTAGCATTTTTGAAATGCTTCGGATGACTGCTAATGCTGAAATACAGCGGGCTAATAGAAGAAAAATAACATGAATTAGCATCACAGGGTTTTCTGTGCTTGTTTACTAAACTGTTTAATCATTTGCTAGGAAATTCAGTGAAGAATGAAAGCCGTTTCAAACTAACACATAATTATTAGATTTAAAGGCAAAGAGTCTGTCTCTTACATTTTTTCTACATTTAAATACTTGCTAGAAAATAAATTCAGACTCATGATTACTGGGGCCTGAGTTTGATGTGTCTCACAGTTGGTAACAGGTGCAAAGTTCTATGTAGGGTGAAGTTCTGTGAGATGGGCTGAATCACCCTAATGCCTTGCTGCTGCCCAGGATCTCTGCTGCTTTCCTTGTATTAGATTTGGTTTTTATTTTGCATATCAGAGCTGAACGAACAAAGCCACCTGAACAAGCAGAGCCTCTTTTGCATTTGCTACTGCCTTTAAGGGGATAGGGGAGAGAAAGGTTTCAGGATGATGCCTTCTAGCGGATTGCCCTTTTTAGCAGTGCTGAACAGCCGCAGTTACTAAGTTGTCTCTTTGAAACTTCACGCGATTTTCAGTCTCCTTCATTGTCTACTTGTCTCATCAGTTTCATTTTTTGAGCTGTACTGTGTTCTGCTGGTTTATAATCGAAGGAGCTAACAACATCACAGAGGCTACATGTATTTCATGACCTCCTCTCCAATTGTTCACTATCTAGTCTCCTTTTATCCTTCTTTAACTTTGTTTCCTTTGCTCTGAAAAGGTGATGGTACTAGGTGGAATTGACCAAGTCCTGTTGCAATTCCAGATAGGGGACAAGAGCCAATGTCTAAAATTAAACCATTTTAGCACTCTCATACTGCTTTCTACAAGGGCTTTTGTTTTCCAGCAGCTGGCTCAAAGCATGTAGAGGTATGTTAAGAGGGCTCAGACTGGTAAGAGGAAGTTGAAATGGTGAGGAGGGTGAATTAGGCAGAGCGTGGTATAGAAAAGCAGTAGTACAACAATGTAAACTTGTAGAGATCTGAAGGCTTCTCAAGGTTTCTTTCATTCCTTAGCCTGCTGGTTTTCCTGCTATTTGCATTCTGATTTTTATCCAAAGATGGCAGTCTCTTTTATGGTATTTCAACATTTTTTTCTTGCTTCAAATCAGGAATGACAGTGATGGGGAAGGGGAGTCAGAGAATCCTGAAAAAAAGAAGCTACAGAATCAACTTCAAGGTAATTTTGAAGTATCCTTTTCTTCAAATAGCAGGGACTTCAGTCAAACAAATTCTGATACTTTTGTTACCTAAATGTTATGGATTAACTAACTGTCTGTAAGGGGCTCAACTAGTATGCACTTTTCACATACGAAAGCATAATATTTGTGGAAGTATGGGTTTGCATGCTATGGAGTCATAAAGTGACTATGTTGAAATGTATCTCCTGTACGCTGTACTTCATGTTAAAATTGTACATTTATCAGGATAGCATTTTCCAATGGGAGAAGTTGCAGAATTCCATGTAGCTGTTGGATAAACTGAATCAGTATTTTTGACTCTTAAGTGCATTAGAGTATTGCCCAGAGGCTAAGGTACCAGACATACAAACAGTATAAGCAGGAACATTTTCACAAAAGCTTATGCTCAAGTTTAGGAGTTGAGAACATGGATTCTTGCCTATTTATAGTACTGGGCAGCATTTTCTTGTATGCAGTGATGTTCTCCCAGTTGAGTAAATAATGGTCTGGTGTTTCTGTATCACTGTCTGTGTGCAGCATTTGAGTTCAATGTATAGCAGCCACCAGTTGTTTTGTACACAGTAAAAAAGAGGCTTTATTTGCTGTTTATTACCCTTTAATGGTAAAGAACCGTTCAGAGCTTCCCTGCCAGAAAGTGCTTATGGGTCTGAAGAAACTTCGTTATTCTGCACTCTGTTTTTCAGCGTAACAAAGATCAAATGCATTTACCAGATCTCTCTGCCTGTGTATTTTCAGGAACTATTGTATCATATTTGATACAATATTTGTAATAGCCTTCAGGAGCTGTTGTATCATATTTGGAAACTGCACCATGCTCTTTATGCTTCTCTGCATGTTTACTCAATCCTATGCATAGTTATGTGGGACAGTTTCCTATGCTTTAAAATGACAGTAATAATGATGAACTGCCTTTCACTATAAAGGGTTTGTTTCTTCGCATATGAATCTGACCTTCAGTTCTTACTTCAAGAAATAGTTTCTTGCGTCCACCACTTTTTTGATACCTCCTATAAAATGACAGTTTTCTTGCTTATACATTTGATTGCTTGAAAGCCTGAGGTGCAAGATCCTTGGTACCTTGAATCTTAACACAGGAGTCTGTTACTTGGATAATACGAGCTCTGGGAAGCCTTCAGGTTACTGAGTTTTATTTTGCTTCCCACAACAGCTGCAGAACTTTCCTGTATTTAATATTGCTGCCTTGTCCCATCTTCCCGTCTAAAAGTAATCAAGACAAAATAATTTTTAGTATGTCAGGCTAACCAATGTGAAGTCTGAAGAGAAGGCTAAGTTACAGTTCAGTTGGCTAAAGTCAAACTGACCTTGTTGATAAAGCAAGATGGGACTTGGTGATAAACTTTGAGGGAATGTGGCTAGACTACGATACCCTGCAGCTAAGCAGGATCCATATAACCTTTCTGATGCTTTCAGACCTAGCTCTTGAAGCTTTTTACCATTAGATGATCTAGTTGTTTGCTGCATATCTGGAGATACCCAACAAGTTACTTCATCTGCTGGAGAGTCTTATAAATCCTGGGCTAGTGCAGCTACATTGCTTCCCTTGTTTAAAATGAAATTTCAAATGTTTTGGGAAGTACAATGGTGGTTTAGTGAGGAGATGGTGCCTGGGTACCTATTGGAGAAGGTACTCCTCTGTGACTACTAAATGCACATTTGCTGGTCAGTTACAGGCTAGCTTTAGCTACTGCAGGACCTCTACTGACTCTTGAGTATTCTGGTTATCCATGGCTTAATGGGCTAAAACAACATAGTAGATTTCTGTAGAAATAACATCTATTTGACTTACAGTATTCAGTGTTTATATCTACTTTGAAGTGCCTTGTTTTTATTCAGTATGGAAATGGGCATAAATTTCTTAATTTTTTTATCTCTTTTTTTTTCTTTCCCCAAAATGGAATTTATTGAAGTTGTAGAAAGATATGTGCATCCCTAATTTATACTATCTTTTCGTATAGGAGCAATTGTTATGGAGCGACCAAATGTCAAATGGAGTGATGTTGCTGGCCTCGAAGGTGCCAAAGAAGCACTTAAAGAAGCAGTGATCTTGCCCATTAAATTTCCACACCTATTTACAGGTCAGAATTACAGCATTTATTTGCTATTGGCCAGTCAGGAGTAGCACTGGGGTCTGAGAAGAATGTTGTACTAGTGTATTGGAGACTTAAGCTGAGTTCTTAACAAAGGGATTGTGATCAATCTCATAGAAGTTTCATGGGTAGATATGGAAAACCTCTTTAGTAAATTAAAAGGGCTTCATCAGAAAAATAGTTTCAGTCTTTCTGCAGTATATTGAAGGCTGATGTTTTCTCTCTTCCAGGAAAAAGAACACCCTGGAGAGGGATTCTGCTGTTTGGACCACCAGGAACAGGAAAGTCTTACTTAGCAAAAGCTGTAGCAACAGAAGCAAACAACTCTACCTTCTTCTCAGTATCTTCCTCTGACCTTGTATCAAAGTGGTTAGGTGAAAGTGAAAAGTAAGTTGGAGTTGCCAGAGGTCCAGAAATCACGGGCAAGAAGAAATTAACATAAAGCTAGATAACTTGCTATGAAAAAGTTGAGTTTGAGTGGAGGGTGATGTCTTTAAAAACAAACTTCAGGTGTTTCTGTGTTTCATGCTGAAGTGCCATGGAAAGATATCATTATGTGCTGTGTTTTCATAGAATCATAGAAGAGTTAGGGTTGGAAAGGACCTTAAGGTCATCTAGTTCCAACCCCCTGCCACGGGCAGGGACACCTCGCAATAAACCGTGCCACTCAATGCTATGTCCTACCCAGCCTTGAACACCGCCAGCGATGGAGCATTCACAACTTCCCTGGACAACCCATTCCAGTGCCTCACCACCCTTGCAGTAAAGAATTTCTTCCTTATATCCAATCTAAACTTCCCCTGTTTAA
>JARCZZ010024205.1:0-14014 GCA_030323915.1 Brotogeris chrysoptera | reverse complement strand
CAAGGATGCTGGAGAGCGACTCTTCATCAGGGACTGTAGTGATAGGACAAAGGGTCATAGGTTCTAACTGAAATAGGTATTTACTGTGAGGGTGGTGAGGCACTGGCATAGGTCGCCCATGGAAGTTGTGAATGCTCCATCGCTGGCAGTGTTCGAGGCCAGGTTGGACAGAGCCTTCAGTGACATTGTCTAGTGTCTGCCCGTGGCAGGAGGTTGGAACTGGATGGTCTTAAGGTCCTTTCTAAGCCTAAATATTCTATGATTGGTCTTAAAATTGTGAATTTAGGTCATCGAGAGGTGAGCTCAGTCTCCAGAATTATAAATAGCTGGAATGTTTTGAAGTTTCAGGGAAATTTGCATACAAAACCAGCTGTGAATTCCTGAGTGTGAAAGGAGAGCCTGTTTTAAGATACCAAATGAGAATACTCCTTTGACATTAGAGAATCTTGAACTACATTCAGTTTGAAGATGCATTTTGGTTCTAATAACATGAGTTACCTAAGCATATGTTTAGTTCACCTAGTTGTACTTGCTGGTCTGTTTAAAATTATTTCTGTTGTCTTTGCACACACTTGAATTGGGCAAGCTTGAGAATGTTAATGTTTAGTTTGATAATCACCCCATTTCTAGGAGGTTGTTTTGCTTAGTTTTATTTTAAAAGAAACTGGTAGCACTTACAATTAAGATTGCTCAACACTTTCCATTAAGTGATTGTGTTTTCAGTTTCTTGTAGCTGCCAAACTTCAACTCTTCCAACTGGAATATTCTATCTGTCTCAAGCTGTTTTGTTGGGGTTTATGAAACAGCTTTGAGAAAAATGCTTTAGCCATATCTCAATGAAGCTAGTGGTGGAATATGATTCTACCCAGATTAACATTTGTTTTCTTTAAGAACCTCAAGAACTATCATGTTTTGGATATGAAATACTATGGGAATTATTTGTTTCAGGACTGCTTGAGGAGAAAACCATCCGTATTTTTCCAGGTCTTTAAAAAATACATCCACTGTCTCCATATGGAGTGTTCAGAGTTGAGCTGCTACGTCCTGTAGAGTGGTGTGTGCTAAGCAGGCACCATCACGCATCCCCAGGCTGGGAGGAGCAGAGTTGGGTTCTTCTTGTTCCTAGAATCTTCTGTGGCACCCAGCAGTAGAATGGGAAGCAGTGTCTGTTCAGCTGTCTCCTAATTTAAAAATGCTTGGCTTTGCAAGCTTAACACTTCTTTTAATGTAGTTACGTTATGTGGCAACCTGCATGTTTTTAGAAGAATGCTCATGCTGGTAACATGTTCGTTAGTGATAAACGATTCATAGCTGACTAGAAATTGTACCTCCACCTCCTTTTATCAGGGCTGCCTCTGCTATAGTTAATCTACAACTGTTTGCACTTTTAAGCCATCCACTATGGCTTATGTCATCCTTAGATTGAACTTCCACTGTGAATTGCAGCTGCTGCAATTTCCAGGGCCCCAGCTTTCTGGATTAAAGGATTAGAAAGGGAGTTTGCACCTATTTGGAGCAACTGAGGGGCAACAAGCCCAGCTACGTGAAGCAAAGATTGAACTGAAATTTAATCAGAGGTACTCTAAAGACAAACAGAAAACCAGTTCTTTAAGAATTTCCACTACAGAGAAAGACGGCTCCTGCAGTGTAAGGTCAGTTGATACCCAGAACAACCAATGGTCATGGAGTGTGTAGATTTCTTAAGGAAAGTAATATTAGCTTAATCACTAAACTGCTCCCTCCAGGTCACTTATCTTTTCCACTCTAACTCCTTCTCTGACATATTACAATAGCACTTTGCCAAAGATTATGTGTTTATAACCCTTAAGGGAAATCAACCCCCCTTTTTACCCCTTCGTCATCTTGTTACAAAGTAGTTCTGTACTATTAAATGGTTTAAATTAATCAGTAGTTGGTTCATCTTGTTGTTTCCAGTCTATTTGGTTTAACACTAGGCAGGTTTCAGTTAGTTTTCCTTTACTTTGGAGCCGTAACTAACAACTCCAGTTCTAAGACTTGAGTTTCTTTTACATATTGCCTAATTTCTAATTCTTTGCTTGGTTGTTCTCTAGCTGTCTGTATTTAAAAATATTAAATCAGTATTCTAGTTACAAATTCATGAATTGAAGATACTCTCAGAACTTCTCAATTGTAGTTGACCCTCATCTCTACCTGCTTGTGCTGATGTGCTGCTATGTTATCTCACCATACTGCTTTTCAGCACAGCAGACCATGCACACTAAATGTATTTCTGCTCAGCATTTTATTGCATCTTTTCCTTCCATGTGCAGTAAATGATGCATAACCTCTATGGGCACAGTGGAAGGACAGGAGGACGTGCCCTGGGGTCAAGAAGGGACAGCAGCTCACTACCCATCTTCCCATGGGTGACCGGAAGCCTCACCCTCAGGTGTTGTCCCTGCAGCAACAGTTCTGGTGTGATGTGCTGCTTTTAAAACAGTGCCTGGCTTCTTTCTTTATTCCTGCTCATTGCCAAGAAATGACAATTGAACAATTAAGGCACAAAGCAGAGAGGGTTTAGCAAATCATGAACTGTTTTTCATTTGCCTCATTAAGCTGCTGTTAACTACTTAAAGCCATCTGCTTAAAAATAATTTACCCATCTTAAGTTTGCTCTAGAGAGCAGGTAGACCTTCATTAGAGCAAGTTTTGTTATTAATGTTATCTTTAGGGGGCTTTCAGTTGTTGTGGAAAATATTGTGTTGCTTACTGAGCTAAACCTTCCCTCTAAACAAAAGGAAGCGGCACATGTTTGTAACATGAGAATGAGCTATGTGAATGCCTACTGTCCCTATTATCTACTACCATCCCCCAGAATAAGTCTTGGAGAGGAAGAGCAGCCAGATCCATCACAGTGCTTCAGCTGGAATTGCGAATGGGGAGCCCTGCAGCCTGTGCCCTGAACAACTAGCTGTGGAAAAACAAGTTGATTTGTCTCCCTGGATTTACAAAGAAACAATTTCACTGACAAAGGACAAATCACCAGAGACTCTCCCTCCTATCTCAAGCTGAGCTCCATTGTCATTTCAGTTAGAGAGTATGTACACTCCTTTCTGACCTGCTCTGTAATTCTGTGGTTTGCTGGGTTCTTGTGAGAGGAGACTGTTTCAGCAGTGTGCTAAGATCATTTGGAGTGAAACTAGCTTTAGAAATATTGGATAACTGATGATGTGAGAATTTAAGAGAAGGTCATTCAGTCTGTGGGAAAGAGGTGGACGTGATTTCTTGAGTATTAGCTGAGACACAATATATGACTGAAATTTGACTAAATATAGATCTTTCCATCAATAAATTAAAACCTCATTAAAATATTGCTATGAAATTGATTTTTTTTTTCCAGTTGCATGCTGTTTATGGAAAATGGCAATATTGAACAGGATACAAAGCTTTTGAAGTAGCTGAGCAAAAATGGTGCTGTGAATGTTAAATATCATTGTCTTTCTATTAAGAATTTATTTGGCTCTTTCTGGCAAGGAGGAAGCCTTCAACTGACAGACAGACTACAGACTAACGGCACAGATTTGCACAAAGCATACTTTCAAGTGTGTGAAAAACCAGGGCTTTTTGGAATTACTTTTGATGGCAGTAGTTGAAGGTATTCTTTGCAAAAGCAGCTACTGTGCATTCCAGTTTAAAGTATGACTTCCCAAGGAATCCTTGACTGGAATCCTTTTATGTTTGCCCAGTCATCTGGGCCTACGTTTGAAAAAGTAGGGAATGAAAAATGTATCTTAATTTGTCTTGATTGGAAGGAATGAGCGTTATAAGAATGTATACATGTCATTGAAGAGAATATGTGGCATCTGCCGTATTTGATGTGCCCTTATACTCTGTTCTCTGCTATATTTATCTTAATCTGGAAATAATTTTGCTTCAGGATTTCACTGTGAAACACTTCTTACAGTAAAAACCTTTAAATTCCATAGAAATAATCAACTAATTCTTGTAGATCAAATATATAATATAAATGAAATCCATTTTTTTAATTTGCAAAATACAACATTTTAAATATAATGATTACCTTCACAGCTGTCTACTGAAGAGTACCCAGCGCCAAGATGCTATTGTAAACTCAGTTATTCAAATCACGAGGTGTTCCTTCTTAGTACTCTGGATTGACATACAAGGTTAGCACTGATTGAAAAACTTTTGTGAGCAAAACATTTTGAGTTGAACTGAGTTAAATCTCTGAATCCATCTGAGCTGTAGTTCAATAAGCAGAAGAGAGTGATAAGCACCATGGATCTTCTGATGATAAGTTTGGGTAGGGACCTTGTTTGTAGAAGAGAATGATATGTGATGACCCAGATCTACAGATTTCGGTAGCTATATATTTGCTGTGTCTTTAGCATGTCCAGTGCAGGTGAGAGCAAGTTGTCAAAGTCCCACAGTCTGTCACAAAAAGTCTGCTTTAATTTCCAATTATTTCTAGTTACAATCCTTACACAGAGTGCAGCAAATTCTCCTTCAGCAACACCTTCTCATGCTAGCACAAGACCTGAAGGAGGCCTTGCCAGGGTGCAGTTAAATCAGCTGTAGAAGCTGGAAACCTTGCTGTGCTTAAACCTCAAGAGAGGAGTCTTACAAAGCAGTAGCTGAGAGCTGGAGTGAGGTATGCAAAATGGGAATAAAGAAAGCACTGCTTCAGGTTGCTGAAAGGCCCTTGAAAGCCCTTAGCTTCTCACTTCCTGAGTAGGAGGAGGATCTCTATCAGAGATGCTCATGCAGCTATGTTCTCTGAACGCATGAAGAAAGTGCAAAAAAGGCTGTCTAGAAGATGGTCCTTTGTGTGCTGATGCTACTGGTTCCTGCATTCCCTGTACTTCCATCTAAGGTGAGAAGCAATGTGGAGGAAGAGAAGAGCTGCTGACAGGAGAGACAGACAGTTCTCAAATGACTGAAGGAAGCAGACATGAAATGGGGTGTGTTTCTGTTCACTGACTTTGGAAACTCACCTGGAACGTGGATTTCTCTGATTAGGAAATAAAGCTTTTGCACTCATCTTCCTGCTCTTTCCTGCCCTGAACCCAGCTGGAGCTGCTACAAGATGAACCCTGCTTGAGTGTTCAGCAACCCCGTCCTGGCTGGGGACTGAGTGTACCTGTGAAAGAAACCTGGCAGAGGAGCAGTGCTGACTCCAGTGACAGAGCTGAGCTAGGGAGGAGGCAGCAGCTTAACAGGAGTTGTTTTAAGCTGTCCGTGAGCAGTGCTGATGCCAGTTGTAACTTTGAAGTCTTGGGGTGGTTTGTTTATTTTTCCCTTAGTTCTTGTGTCTACCTGTGAATGTAATTGTGCATTAAAGGAGTCATGTCTAGCTCTTGCCTTTGTGGAGGAAAGTGACTCATGACCTGAATGTCCTCGTACAGCTCAACTAGAAAGCTTATGAAGACTCATTGCAACTAATTCACTGAGTAGCTGGGTGTGAAAAGGCTGTCTAGAAGGTACTGAGATAGATGAGCATGAAGTCATTTGCTGCAGATTCGCAACCTGAAACCAAATAGAAAGGCTGCCGGCTTTCCATTTGGTCTTTCCTTTGTTTAGAAGCCTATTGGTGAGTAGCAGAGGAATCAAGAGGCTAGGAGCATCTACCAGCTCTAACCTCCTATTCATCTTCAGAGACAAGCAGGCATGCTGGGGCAGGGCAGTGCTTGGACCGAAAAGGCACAGAAGGAGAGCTCCAGATCTCTCTTGTACACCTTCATCCCAGAAAGGCTGTGAATGATACAATTCTTTGCAGGTACTTTGGAAAAGGAAGTATCATATCTTTGTTTCACCCAATAAAAGGGAACCTGCATGAGTATAACAGCCATGAAGTGAGTTTCTGGTATTGTGACAGAGTTGGTCTTAAACGTTTCCTTTGCCTAGCTTGAGCAGACTAAGACTGTTCTGGTGCCAGTGTTTTGTGGGCTGTAACATTGGGGAAGAAAAGGTTACGTGCTGTTCCGATTGGAGTTACTCTCATACTGTGAGCGTATTGCTTTTTTGAATGAAGGGTGTACCGAAGGAGTGCTTACCGTGGTTGGCACAGGAGCTCTGAGGCTGACTCACCCCATCAGTAGGCTTTTTGTGGAAATGCGTGATAGTTCACCCAGAGAGGAATGTAGGTAGTCCTCACCTACACCTCTCTGTGTAAGAACTACCTACATGAGTGAGCTATTCTATCAGCGCAGAATAGCAATGTCTTTGCTTGTGAAAGTAACTACCTTGTTGGGAATAAAAAGCTCGTGGAAGGATAGGATTTGGTGTAGTTCATGGCTGTTCATAGCCAGCCACATGACCTGGTTGCATCCTGGATACAGAGATCTTACAGGTGGGGGGGTTGAGTGTATTGTTTTACATATAGAAAAAAGGATTTTAAACCCCAGCAGCAAAACAATAAGGTTCTGTGGAAAGAATTAAAAACAGAGGTTAAATTAATCTTTGGTGTGAGGGATAGCCTGTGCAGAATGACAGTGAATACCTAAAGCAGGTTCCATACCTAGCAAGTAAGTTTGGAGGGGAAAGGGGATACAGTGCCGCTTTGTCCTGCTAAGCAGGCTTGGAATATTGGTAACGCTACAGCAGTAGACCTTAACACCATAAGTTTCTATTTTGAATAAATGTAAGGTGTTATTATATAACAAATTCAACTCTTTCTTTTTTTCTCCTACAGATCACACATCCGTGGGCGGGCTGGGAGACAGTTTTTATGAATATTTATTGAAAGCCTGGCTTATGTCAGACAAGATGGACACGGAGGCAAGAAAAATGTACGACGATGCCATTGAGGTGATTATAATTCATGGAGCTTTCCCATACGGTTGAACTGCAAAACCATCTTTAATACTTTAACAAAAACACCCCAACCCCAAAAACCCCAACTGAAACACCCCCAGGACTGGTTTTGATTATGTAAGCTTTAAAAAATCAAGTGGTGAATAATACTGGCGTTCACTCTAAGTAGTTTAAGAAGTGTTATTGTGGAATACATCTGATGCAGATTGTTGTGCTAAAAATAATCAGCTTGTCCAAAATTAAATATTCATAATCTAAATGTCCAACCTGTAGTTTCTTAGAAAGAGGTCGAACAACCCTAAGATGTCTGCAGAACAACCAACTCACTTCTTTCCAGTGTTCAGAATCACTCTAGGGTTGAAGTTCTGAATTGTTTTATTCTTTATTTTACAAAACAGTTAGAGGTTATATTCCATATTTGTGTTATAAAATGTAGTTCATGCCTATTCCTTGCTCTGTGGTTCTTTTATGATGTGGTCTTGCTCCCTCTCACAGATGAAGTAGTGCTTGCCCAAGCACAGCAGCACTGCAGGATAGTTCAGTGGGATTTGGGGCAGTGGCCTTTTAGTGGTGGCTCTGAGCTTTATGCTGTCCAGCTCTTACTTTCTTATAATTTCCCCATACACAGGCATCTTCTTTCATCAGGCTTGCTTGTGCCTATACATGCCAACATGCAGGTGCTACAGTTAAGAGATGTGGAGAGTAACTAAGATAGTTTTAATCAAGTTGGCTGTGGTACCAACAGCAGCAGGGACTGTGTAGTCTTGTCCAAATGCAGATATGTGCTTGGTGCCTGACTTGTTCCATGATCTGTGCATGCTATGTTTCTTCAACACAAGCTCCTAAAGCAAAGAATACCTAAAAAAATCACATTTTAAAAGATATATAGCAAAATTTCCAGTCTAAAATTGCTTTGAAGCTGTAATATATCTTATTCCTGACCTGAATTTGATTAATATGACTTTCAGCTATTCACCTTTTTCCTCTTCTACATTGGTTTCCAGGGTTATCTGCATTATGTAGCTGGTGACTAACCAAGGTGTGATACACATTCTCTCATTAAAGAGGTGCATTATTTTCTTGAGTCTCACAATATAAGACAGATTTTGAATTATTTCTTAAGCTTTTTTCTAAGTACTTTCCAGTATCTTCAGTATGGAGACAAGAATGTAATGGTTCAACACCTAGTATCTTCTCCATATTCGCCTCTTCATCCAGCCAAGAGCTGTGTTTGCAGTCTTAACCTTTGCCTCAGTGTCATCTGCTTTCCACTTGGTTTTGCTCTGAAGTTGGTTATAGTAATTCTGATTTACTGCTTTCCTGTTACTGTGATTTACATTCATGATTCCTTGATGTGTGATTTCTACTAAAA
Organism: Brotogeris chrysoptera; assembly: GCA_030323915.1. Taxonomy (NCBI): domain Eukaryota; kingdom Metazoa; phylum Chordata; class Aves; order Psittaciformes; family Psittacidae; genus Brotogeris; species Brotogeris chrysoptera. Next base: position 5,847 of record JARCZZ010024205.1, on the reverse strand, counting down.
CATAGTTGTTCAAGCAAGACCCACTTTGTCCTCTGTTCTGAATGGTTTTACAGGATTGACTTTTCCTTTATCACTGTCTAGAGCTCCATCAATATTTATGTCATCTGCACATTTCTTTTAGCATTTGTTTCTTGCAGATTGTTGGTAGAAAGGCTGCCTAGCATTGAATAAAGTGTTTTTGCAGAATCTTCATGGGATAAGGATTTTTCATGGTTGTTGGTTTCACTTTGAACTGTTCTAGCACACCAGCTTTTAATCCATTTCATGTGTGCTGCCTTGAATTCATTTAGCACTAATATTTTGTACAATACCAAGGAAATTCCTGAAATTCCTACTATTCCTAGTATCAGTATGCACTTGTCAAACAAACATTAATTTTATATGATTGTTCCATTAGCCTTTTAAAATACTGTTGAAGCACCAGCTATTTCCCAATCCTTTTGAATTTTCTTAGCTTTCCAGGCTTTGTTAAAGTCAACATTAGTGGTTCAAAACATTAGTTGAGTGCTTTTAATAGTCTAAAATACACTTTATTGGGTCCCGTTGGTTTACAGATATGTAGCAGTTGGTGTTTAACATCCATTGTGATTATTTCATCCTTTCCATTGTAAGCCCAGTCTTGCAAACATTATGTATGGGCAGATCTCTCTGTATCTGAATGGAGACACTGCAAAGCAATTTGGGACCAGGTAAAACACACTGTGGATAGAAGGGAGAAAGAACTGAGCTGTTCCCGCTTCATGTGTGATATGACCTGCAGTGCAAACCACTAGATGGTTTCCTGTTCAGCTTTCCCTCAGCCAAACCTACCTGTTGGAAACTCTACGAATCATACTGATCTATGCATTGTAGAACAATGTGTTCATGCCTTGCACAAGCCCAGGTAGATGAAATCAGTCACTCTTGCCTTATTCACCAATGCCGCAGCCCCATCATAGAAGGCCGCCAAACTGGTCAGGCATGATTTGCCCTTAGTGAAGCCATGTTGGCTGTCACCAATCACCCTTATTTTCCGTGTGCCTTAGCATAGTTTCCAGGAGGATCTGCTCCGTGATCCAGGTGAGGCTGACTGGTCTGAAGTTCCACAGGTCTTCCTTTTTTCTGTTTTGAAAAACAGGGGTTATGTTTCACCCTTTCCAGTCAGTAGGAAGTTCCCCAGACTGCCACAGCTTCTCAGATATGATGGACAGTGGTTTGGCCAATTCCCTCTGGACCCGCAGATACATCTCATCAGGTCCCATATACTTGCACCTTCAGGTTCCTTAGATGATCTTGAACCTGATATTCTCCTACAGCAGGCAGTTCATTCTCCCAGTCCCTGCCTCTGCCTTCTGCAACTTGGGTGGTGCGGCTGGAGCACTTGCCAGTGAAGGCTGAGGCAAAAACGTCATTGGGTACCTCAGCCTTCTCCATGTCCAGGGTAACTAGGTCTCCTATTTTCTTCTGGAGAGGGCCCACATTTTCCCTCATGTTCCTTTTATCGCCGTTGTACTTACAGAAGCTTTCTTTGTTGTCCTCTTTGTTGTCCTTTTTGACATCCCTGGCCAGATTTAATTCTGTCAGGTCTTCAGCTTTCCCAACGTGATACCAGTCTGCCAACTTATTCATCGGAGTGGCTGGAATTCCTTTGTCCTGCTGTTCAGGTGCTCTCCTGCTGACCTGTGACCTCTCTGCCCCCTCTGGGCATCTCTTACTGGCAATGGCATCAAACTGGTAGGAGCAGGATTGATTGAGGTTCCCCTGCCCCAGCAACTTTAGTTTAAAGCCCCATGTTTCTTAAAGCAAGTCCCATGGTCTAAGTGGTTGAACCCGTCTGCAGCACTAGTCCTGTAACCATTGTTGAATGGCCAGATTCCTCCGGCCCTTTCAAACCCCTTCCCAGTGACCAGGAGGATTAATGAGAAAGCTCCCTGTGCTCCAGAGTCCCTTATTGCTGCTCCCAGGGCTCAGTGAAAAGCCATGGTACCCAATGCCAATGTGCATGATTGTTGGACAACCACTCTGGCAGCTGGCAGAGATGGACTGGGTTCTGCCCTGTCAGTTATTTCTGTGTTCTTCTCTCTGCATCATTCATCTCTCTGCATCATCTTCATCATGCACCATGATGAAGGGCTTCCACATTACCGGATATTGATGGGTTCAGTACATCTGCTCTAACAGTCCTGTATCACTGAAGTATACCTACTACAGTCACAGAAAGACCTTGGAACTTTTCATTTGTCCATGTTATTGAAAACAAAACAGTCTCACTTTTTTATTTTGAGGAAAAAGCGATTTCACTGTCTGCTTTTGAACCTGAATTGCAGGTTGCAAGCTGATTAATCTATGTGCTTATTGCTTGAATCTTTATTGTAGCAAACTGCATAGTTGGCACTGTGTAGGTAACAAGGAGACAAGGGTGTGCAGCAGACATGACCTCCACATCCACAAAAGCTGCTTCAGTTACATGCAGGATCCTCTGCCTGGATGTTCTCAGTATATCTAAGCTTTAGTGCAAATGCTTGTGGGCATTTGGGGTGTAATTTGTTGTAGACAGCAGAAAAGTCTTGAAAAGAGATAGTAATTCACTTCTGTAATAGATCTTGTGGATGGCAAGGAGAGCAGAAAATGCCTTTTTAAAGGCACTTTAATTCTTCAACTCCAATCAGCCTTGGAGTACTCTTAGCAGTCACTGGTCATGTGCTTTGAAAGAAGTTGTGAACCCAAGAGATGGTTATGTGTGGAATTACTAAGGAGGTTTCTGGAAAGAAGGTAGGAATAATGTCTCCATGGTAAAAAGATAATTGTCTTTACTATTATAGATCTCAATTGTAACAAGATTCTAGGTAAAATAAAAACTGTCTAATGCTTAAGATAGTATTTCAGTAAATTGGTGGGGATTGTGAACCTCTCTGAAAGAGGCTTAAGTAAATGTGTTGCTTCACATAGCTTGCAAGCTTCAGAATGTTAGGCCAGCTATTCTCCTTCCTACTACCAGAAGAATACCGTTTACAAACCCTGAGCAACAGTAGAGGCACAAATACACAAAGAAGGCAGCAGATGCCTCACCTATAAAGTAATATTTATTTTTTATAACAGTTACTCTAACCCTCACCCATCCTTTGACCACATATAATCAGAAAGGTGCCATGGAGAAGCAGCTAAAAGGTGGCTGGATCATTCCTGTCACTTCCTGTTAAAGACTGACTGAAAGTACAGGTGCTGCCTGTACATATATTGCTGACCAAAACATTCCAACATGGATGTATCTTATGAGTACACACAGATTGTACAGCAGAACATACAGGTACTTCTCAGAGTTAATGGGTAGACAAACACTGTTTGAGCCATGAAATACATGCTGAATTCTCAGCTAAAAGTGCAATTTTATCTATGTTGTTATTTTCCTGTGTTTGATCTCATTAGCATCTTTTAGCAGTTAGGGTATTTCTTGCGTGCATTGAAATTATATTCTTATAGCTGTTTGCTACTGAAGTGCTAAGAAGTAAATTTGAAAGAAGAATTTTTTGTTGTTGTTTTAGAAACAGTACTTTATTCTTTGAAAGAGAGTTTAGTTACGTAAAACTTACATGTGAAACAGTATTTGAAAGTTCTCTTAATCTTCTTGTAGGCCATAGAAAAACATCTCATCAGAAAGTCCAATGGAGGACTGACCTTCATTGGGGAGTGGAAGAATGGGCACCTTGAAAGAAAGATGGGCCACTTGACCTGTTTTGCAGGGGGAATGTTTGCCCTTGGAGCAGATGGTTCCAGAGATGATAAAGCTGGACATTATTTGCAGCTTGGAGCTGAAATTGCACATACATGTCACGAGTCATATGACAGGACAAGTAAGATCTATTCCTAATCTAGTTATTTCACTAGTTAAAATACAGACATTTTTGTAATTATTTTTTAAGATGTGTTATAGGCCTATGCCTTATCTAACATGCAGTAGTTTCTATACCACTGTCAAAAGTACAAATTTTGAGCATCCATGTATTTAATTGTGATCTACATCATGGTGAGTAAATGTAGAAACAGATTTCGTGTGGTTCCTTTTTGCATGTTTTTCCCCATTTTTGGATTAGTCAGCTAAGATAGGTTATATGAGTGCAGGGAGGAAGGACTGTGTGTGGACTCTTGTCCTCCCTGATATATAGGGCAGTTTTCATTTCATATATACTGTTCTTACTGTTATATAGAGTTAAAAATTTGTGAATACAGCTTTTACTGGTTTTAGTAATAGTACATTATGGGTAAGTACAATTAAACTAGAGAGGATGATGGCTATTATACAGACTGTGAGACAGCCAAAAACCTGACTAGTGAGGAGGCAATAACAGGCTTCACTGTTGGGCTGGAATGTTCCCAAGTTCCATCTTTTGGAACAGGTGTATTTTGCATTTTTTAATAGTAACCTCTGGATGAAGTTGAAGTGTGCCAATTGGAATTACAGTGGCCATAAGATCACAAGACACAATTAAAACAGAAGAGTCTCCGAATAGTAAGCAGGAAGATCTTGAGGGCTGGACTGTCCAGAAGTTCACTAGTAAAAAGGCAGGAACTCTTTCTCTAAACCAGGAGTTTAGAGGAACCTGCTCAGTGCAGTCCTCATCTGTATCAGGTGAGGAATTTTCAACAGAGATTAGGGAATATTAACGCTGCCTTAGAAGACATGTTTCATTTGTCATCCAGGATGTGCTGTATGAGCCTGAACTTCAAGCAGAACAAATGCAAACCAAGAACCAACAGAATTATTAGAGCAACAGAGCTTTTGTTTTACAGTCAAAAACTAAGACAGCTTGGCCTGCTCAGCCTTGAAAAATAATGCCAAGGAAGGAGATAAATCTGTTGTCATCCCAAGTGGTAAAGAGTGAAAAGAAATATTTTAAGATATAAACTACACTGTTGTACCAAGAGCAAGACTTGTATGCTTGCCATGAATAAATGTAGGTTGGAAATTGTAAATAGCTTTGTGTAGCCATCAGAGAAGTCAGCTTCCAGAATAACTTCCTAGTAGAAGTGATGGTCACTAAAACTCAGTTTTAAGATGAGAATTCATGTGTTATTCACAGGATTATGTAATATCACTGTGTAATTGCCTGACATTTTAAAGAATTCAGTCCATAAGTGATGCTTTTACCTGGGTAGCAACAGCATTAAAAAAAAAAGGAAGTTAAAAATAGGAGAATGCTTAAGGGAAAAGGTAGGACACAGTAACTGTTGTTGCATTCTGAAAAGCTTAATTAAAGTGTTTCATTTGACACTTAGAAGTAAGCACTGCCAAATTTACAGTTGTTTGTACCCTCCTAATTTTATTCCTTCCGATGTTTCTTCTATACCCTAAATAAGTCAAAAAATGGTGAGGGGTAGAAGTTAGGGTTGCATATTTAATGACTGAATAAGGACGCAGACATGCAGGTAGCAGTCTGGAAGCTGTACAGACAGCTATATGTTTGCAGTGCCCTAGTTTTCTTTTGTTCGATCCTGCAGTCTCAGGAATGTGGGGGTTTTCTTCTCCCTGGACTGATTTTTTCAAAGCAAATGAAGAATTGTTACATGCAAAATATCAAATTCATTATGCTTGAACAGCAGGATTTGAGACAGAATTGTGCACTTCTATGCAGAGCTATCTGGCTGCAGAAAAACACTGTCTTTCAGAGGGTAGACAGTCATCCTGATTCAAATGGTACCGTTATGTTTCAGCAAAGGGGAGAGCCTGATCTCTTTCTTCTATAGACTTGGAAGAACTCTTTCCCCATTTGCTGTCCCCTGAGGAGACAGCAAGGTGCTGAGGCTAGAGAGCTCTTTTCTTCAGATGAGCCAACCACAGCTGTCCTTTCCTGTCTCTTCCCAGGGTTGCTT
>JARCZZ010024204.1:36836-49757 GCA_030323915.1 Brotogeris chrysoptera | reverse complement strand
AATAACACCTTCAGTGTTTCTGAGCTGTCACTCATAGCTTGCCAAACATGACAGATGCTGATCACGGGATTTTGATAAGCAAAACAAGTTTCTTAAGGGAAAAAAAAAAACAAAACACTTCTTTTAGGACAAGCAGAAGTGTTTAGGGAGGCAAGTGTAACTTTTGGATATGACAGCCCTTAATCCTGCCAACAGAGCTAAAGCAATGGCAGCAAAGGCATGTGCTTTGACAGGCAGGAAGGAAGCCTCTCACACCGAGTATGGGTGGGTTTTGAACTGATGGAGTTTGGTTGCTTGGCAGCTTTTGCTGGAGAAAGCAATACTTCCCAAAGGAAGCAGGGTGCTGGGAGGCTCCTCGACCTGCTGGTGGAGACATACCCTAATGCTTATCATGGTTTTATACTTCCCTGAGCATCGGCTGCCAGCAGGGGCAAAGTGTGAGGGGCAAAGAAACCTGGTCGGATCCGTTACGGCTCTTATGCCCAGCTAATTCCTTTCTGGGCCCCCCCACATCATTTAAAAGGGTAAAAAATTATACAAGGTGAGAGGAATGAGAGTTTGTTAATAGGAAAGTCACATTAATCCTAAGAAATCTTAAATTTTCATTAAATAACACTTCTAGTGTTTAAACTTTTTACATTTATTTTGCCTTTATTATTTCCTTCTTGGTGAAAAAGGGGACACAAGCAACCTCGGTCCAGGACTGTGACAGGGAGGCTGCAGCCCTTCCCTTCTCTGTGTTGCTCAGCATAGTCATGTAGCCAAGACCCTCTTTTACTTCTTACAGTTTCATCCTTAAAGTCAAGAAACATGAAATAGAAAAGGCTTGTATAAAAGATAAGCTGTCAGACACCTTTTAAAAAAGTGGTTTTATATGGATTAAAGCTTTTTTATATAAAAAAAGAGGGAGAATTTATATTGAATACTCCAGAGTTAAGGTCAGCAGGTCCTTATGGAGAGTAGAAAAATCAGCGAACACTGTATGTGTGGGATGACTACTAACAAACTGCACTTCCAACTTTCCATCCTTGGTTAAAGCTTACCAAGGAGATGGACGAGCTGCCTGAAGAAGTGCACTGCCACCCCCAGAGCTGCAGAAATTTGTTTCTCTGCACAGCTGCAGGCTCCCTGATCCAAGCCAGCAGTGGCTTTGGAATGCAAGCAGGGATATAGCTGCTCTTTCCTACTCCTCCATGGATGAGCCAGGAAGACTTTTAGCTCAGGTAAAAATACTGCATCATCTGAATCTTTCTTTGCAGAGCTTCTCTCTGCTAACTGATCCTCAGGTTCTCAGATCTCTCTATTGAATGATTCCTCTACATACGATCGGATTCAAAGTCAGTGTATTTGGTGACTAGCTGCCAAAGTGCTGTTATTAGTAACTGCCTCATAAGTATGTGCACTGTTACATTCCTGAGTAGAGCAAAACAAACATCATACAAATAATAACAAATAAGATATTGAAACAATAACATAAACATCCTCTAGAGATGGGAAAAAAATGTCCCTTGCTCACTCGAACATCCAACAATTGTTTGTTTTTCCCAAAAAGCATCTAGAAAATCCACAAAAATTCTTGCAGAAGCAGATTTTTTTCAGTGCAGACCCAAGAAAACCCTCCCCCTGCCACTGACCATAGCAGCAGGTCTTTACCCTGCAGGTAGGTACAAGTGCCTCCCCAGTGATCTGGGACTCCAGATCTCTCCCATGTCAGCACAGCCATCTGGAGCATTTGCCCATATTTAGAATCATGGAATTACAGCATGGTTTGGGTTAGAAGGGACCTTAAGGCTCATCCAGTGCCAGCACCCTGCCACAGGCAGGGACACCTTCCACTAGAGCAGGTTGCTCAAAGCCTTGAACACTGCCAGGGATGGGGCAGCCACAGCTTCTCTGAGCACCCTGTGCCAGTGCCTCAGCACCCTCATAGGGAAGAATTTCTTCCTAATGTCTCATCTCAATCTCCCCTCTGCCAGTTTAAAGGCATTCCCCTTTGTTCTGTCCCTATCTGCCCTTGTCAAAAAGCCTGAAGAAGCAGGCAGTCTCACACCACTGGCATTGCAGGAACATTTCCCAAACCAAGAAGCCACATCCCAAGCAGGTGTATTTCCTACCTGTGAGCCTCTGGGATCCAGCAAGCACGCACAGGATCAGCCAGGCATTGAACTGCTCCGGGGCCATAGCAGCCCTGCTCCCACCCATGCACGGACAGTGCCGTGCATGAAGGCTGTTTGCAGTGGTGTCCTCCCTTGCTGCTTCTGGTCCCAGCAGCCTCTGTTGGAACGGATCCCTCTTTCTGTGTTGCTGGTTACAGTCCTGGGAAGGGCTTGCAGCTCAACTTGCTGACCCCGAAGGATATTTTCCGTCATATTTTGGAAACTTGGAAGACTTTGTTGTGAAGTTTTTTGGCAGAATCGTTTAAGCTTCTTTTCCAAAGACTGGCTTCCCACTGCAGTGTATTGCAGGAAGCTATCATTTGCACTACACAAATGACTCTGAAGAAGGGAGGTCCCCTCCACATCCGCACTGCACCTCTGTCACTTCCCTGTGACACTTCTGCTCGGCTCTTTGGCTTCATTTTCAGTTTTCCTTTTTCCTGAGTTTGAGAATCCACTATCAGTCCTGAACTGTCACAAACAGATAAGGCCAGCAGGCTTATCCATGATTCATGGAAGCAGATTCATGGAAGCACAATAGCAGCCAAAACATACAAACAGGCAGAAGAAACGTCATTTGCTCAGTTCTGTATCAAACCTCCCAGAGGGAGAACTTGGTATATTGACCTAGCAAACAGCAAGGATCAGAGCCAGGCAGGCTTTAGCACCTGATCGTCCTCTCCTGTGACAAGACTTGGGGGTTATGATAAGCACAGTCTTCCTTAGATGTTGTGAATTACATAGCTGAAACAGCATCTGATTCCCTTCACAGCAGATCTATGTTCTCTACACATCTTTGCACTTTTCTTGGGGCCCAATCCCCAGTCAAGCTGTTCTGTATTTCTATTCTGCATGGCACAGTATGGTCCTGGCTGCTCCAACAGTTTCTGGGACACCAGCGTTATACAAATAGATACGTATAAATAAGTAACAGTACCATCTCCCTGAGGTTAAAGGGGGAAAGAAGTCAACCCAGAAAAAAGAGGAGGTGAAGGTGATACTCACAGGTTTCTCAACAAGTTACAGGGTGTCAGTTTGTAGTGACTACTGTCACCACATATTTTACTGAGGGTAGGGATGTTCCAGTTGGTAAGCTGTCAGTATGCAAGGTAGCATGTCTTCTGAACCTCCCAGGGTCTGTAGCTGTACTGGGAAATATGTGGACCCACACCAGCTGTGAAGAAAAGCAGCACATAACAGAAGAGTCACAGATTTGACTCATATACCCAGAGCCCTCAATACCCACAGCCATTCTTACCCTCAGTTTGGATGAAAATAAGACCCATGTCTCTGTCATAACCTTGGCTATCTTCAGATCAGGCTACACTTCTTTCAGTTTTCATTATTTTCTCCTTCTTACGCTTTAGTTGCTTCCCTTTCTTCTGGGATGAGATATGTTTTATTAAGCTGTGAATCACATGCTACTCAGGAGGCAGACAGTGACGACCCATCTGTGCAGTGAGATGGATGTGCCTTCTGTTTTGCGCCAGAGTCCCTTACGATGTGCATCGTACACATGACTTTGTCTAGAAGTCACTGTGCAAAAAGCCCCTGCACCTCATGGACCATGAAATAGCTTCCCTTTAGCATGCACAAGGAGGAGTCCAGGATTTTGGGCAACATCTGCAAAGGGCATATATGATTTTTGTCAGCAGGATCATTTCCTAGGAACAGCTTGCAGCTGAAGTGCCTAAAGGAGGATACCCATGATGGTGGGAGAGACTAGAGAGGAGGTTCAGAGGCTGTGCTTAACAGACTGATACAGAGGCAGGCAGGGGACAAGAATCAGTGGTAGATGCTGCCTTGAGCTAGGGGAATTTTGCAGAATTTCCTCACTATCCCACATAGAAAAGTAACTGCAGAGTGTCAACATATTCCTTAGCTGTTTGCAAGCAGCAGAAGTTACATAGTACACAGAAACAAGCGGGGTTTCTGACAGCTACACATAGTCCCTGCATGTACTATTGCAATGGCAGTGAGCCTGCTCCTCCTGATGGATTTTGTCCTTGCCAGGTATTCACAGCTGAGTGTGCACAACCCTGCCCCTCTGCACCCCACCTGGCCATACCATCTGTTGTAGGAGCAGTTTCAACATGTCACATCACGCTAGGTTTCTGCAGGGGCACCTTGACGGGTTTCATTCTTTCCACTACGACCTCCTGAAGTAATGAGATGAGAAAGTGGAACAAGATATGAAGCACTGTAAACTGCAGGAGCTATCTGGATGCTGGTTGAGACATGAGGTGTGGTTAATACAGTATCTAAAAAGCCTCTTTGGGAGGAAGGTTTCTTTGAGATGGGACTGCAGGGAGATAGGCAACATCTTCACAAAAGGGAAATTATAGAATGGGAGAAATCTCTTGCTTTGAACCTCTTGCCCAGAACTTAGGGAAGACAATGGCCCCCATACTGAGTCTGTCTGGCAGGTGCTCAGGGGAGGAAGATGAGAAGATGGTTGAGGAAAGAAGGGAAGGAAGAAGGAAATGCATGACTAGCAGAGAAGGTGAGGTTTGAGTCACTGGCAGGGAAAAGGGAAGAAAACCTTGAGGTAAGTAGGAGTGAAGCACTGATGGTAAACAGACACGACCTCCACTGTCATTTTCCAGGTATGGTGCTGCTGGTTCTTATGCAAATGATTTCCCTGACTTTCAGTTTGGAGCGGCATCCACTGCTTGAAGGAGTAATGAGCTGTGTATCAGCGACAGGGAGGGCCCCATCCCACTGCACCTACTGCACAAAAGGAGCTCCCCAGAGGCAGCACGCAACTTGGAAAGATCACGGGATATAGTGGGATGGGTGGTATGCAGCATACTGTCACCCAGCCTGTCCCTCAGTAGTCCCATAAGTCCTGTTCTGCAGGAGTGCAAGGCCCAGCTGAGATCCCCATCTGGGTTCTGACTAGAGATCAATTATAAGGGCCCATACATACAGTGTGGCTGTGATGCAGGCGGACACCCTGACACCATCAATAGCCACATCCTCAGGGAGGAGAGGCTGCTCGCCTGGCTGGAGGGAGAAATGCCAGAGTTCTGGAAAACACCAGCAAAACCTACTCAGCCGGGGAAGCTCAACATGGTGACTGTGAGTCATCTCCTAAAGTCTATTTGTCCCCACAGTACCAGAAAATCTCTCTTCTGAATAGTATGTCTGTAAACCCGCAACATCTGACTTACATCTCATCCAACATCCTCCTACAGCTAGGAGGCATGGCAAACAAGCCTCATGGAGACTGGCCATGCAGATAAAGGATTTGTAAGACAATTCTGTGCTTGACCAAGTTGACCACAGCTTTGCCTAGCATGAAGCAAGTGCCCACCAGCCACAAGGAACCTACAGCAAGCGGGATTTATAAGCAAGAATGTCTTATAACACTGGAGCAGTGGAGGAGGTAGTGTGCCAACATTGGCAGTGCTTTGCAAGGCTGTGCAACCTCTTGTGCCCCGGGATAATGCATCTGGGTGAGTAAATTGCACTCTTCATAATCTCCCAGGCTTCTCTAATGAGAAGAGATTTGGGTCCATTAGCAACTATGCCACATGTTAAAGACCTGCTGGAGATACGCCTGTCCCCACAGGGCTAGTTAGTTCTCCAGTATGCACATTCTTCAGCAAAGCTTACATGTTGTTTAACTTGACAGGGCATTGTGTCTAACATTTCTTGATGTCAATCAAATTCTCCTTCTGCACAAACATCATGTTTAAATGTCAGTTTTCCTTCTGTTCCTGCCACCATCAGTCTTCTGACTTAACATACTGGGAAACACATATTTTTTACATGATACAGACCATGAGTCTTGGCACGGTGCCTCAAACAACCTGGAATGAGGGAGGGAGAATGTAGGGGGAAATGTGCTTTAAAAAGAATTTTCACAGCAACAGAAGTGGTGCCAGGAACTTTTCTGTCTTGTGCAATAGGCATCAGCATGCAAAAAGAGCCACCGCAACAGAAAACAGAACCAGCTGTGGAACACGTCGCAGGAAGGACTAAAAGTACATTTCCTATTCAATCAGCTCAATTGGTGGCAGATCCAAAGTGAAGCTGAGAATCGTATAAAACCCCAAACTTCTGCTGATCTGTGTTCCTTTCTCTTTCCTGTAGAGCTTTAACCTTGAAGGTGAGTGGCAAATGCTATTAACTAGAGACCACTGTTTTAAGTCACATCCCAAAAGCTGCCAACCACAGCAGCCTGAAGCAAATTAAAGAAACAACAAAAAAGGAATCTAAGGAGCCCTTGCTTATAAGGCCGGGGTGGACAGAAACAAACATGAGACCTGATTCTTACCACACAGTTCAGCTCTTTGCTCTTGAAAACAGATCACACTCTAGTTACAATTACTTGTCCCTTCTTTTTCCTTAATTGAAGTGTCTACTGTCCTACCCCTCACTCCATCCCATACTCAAACCTTCCCAAAAGCCCTTTTTTAATTAGTGCTTTTAGAATTTAAAAGCTTAAGCAGTGATTCAGGAAATCTCTACCAACAGCTTGTGAATGTTTTTATGAAATCTCTTATACAATAGCTTTGAGATCTTAATGAGGTCAGTCAGCTTCCTAATACAGAACTGAGTTATGCATTTCTGGACTAAGGACAAGGGACATTATTAATTGATGACTGCTGTAATGTTATCCCATTCAAACAGGTGGTGGGTGGACTGAGACAGTGTTTTTCCAGCTTTTTTGGAGAGAGCTGCAATTTTCCACAAGAGCAAAGACAGTGGTAATGCTATTTTATCATAAGGCTCAAAATAATTGGAGTAGGAACAAAAAAGGCATAGACTCTCATCTACGGCACAAGGGAAGAGAGTTTTTCTTGACTGCAGGAAAAGGCAAAATCTGAAGATGCTGAAGAAGGACTCTTGTCCTTTGTGAAGGATTGTGAAGAAAAACCCAGGATGAGAGTGGTATGTGAGAAGTTACCTGCAACTCTTCCTTCTGCCAGGAAAACAAGCACTAACCCTTATTCCCATGGAAACAATGCAGAGATTTCCACAATTGTGTTTTGCTCCATATCCAGGTACATCTTGTGTTGTCCTAATAACTATTAGAACCATTTACAAAAGCTTTGCCTGTTATATATATTATTAGCTTCTTCCCAACACCCATCTTGGAACTGAGATACTGCTGTCCCATTGCTTAAGCTAAACAGCTGCTTTCAGTACATCGCTCACGTTATGATTTATGCCTGCAGGGATAGTTAGCAGAAGCAGTGCACATAAAGCGTTTTTAGACACAGGGAATTCCTGGACTCCACTCGATTTGCAAACCAAAGAGACAAATCCAATGTCTTACAAATCGAAGGAACAGATAAACATCTACCAGCTGGATTATCAGGACCATAAATTAGCATCCCTCGCCCTGTGCTTTTTATTGAAAACAACATTATTCACGTGACCACAACAGCAGGACTCTCGTATCAGTTTTTATTATTATAAATACTATGTAAGAACAGAAAGGATGGTGCCGTGCATCCACTCCATTCTGCTGCTATTTTGCATCTTCTTTCTTGGCTCCTGCTTCTATTTTCAGGGTTTCTGGAGCTGGACGATAAGCAGGAAATGCCTCCCAAGGACTATTCAGATCAAATTTGCGAAACTCCTGAGCTAGCTCCACAGGCTCTGCCACTACCCGTTTCACTTCATCGTCATACCGCACCTAGAATAGCGCAAAGGACACAGGCCAGTCATTTTCACGCAATCCCCACAGCATCTCTGCTATTGCTGTACACAGTAATGACCCACACCATCCTCCAGTACAGGGAATCCTACTTTTATGCCATGGATAGGCCACAGGCCCCTGCCACAGATCTCTGGACTTTCCAGGAAAAACCTCCTCTTTGCTACCACATAGCTCAGGTGTCCTGACTAATGACCCTGAGCGCCCAGCCTACAGTCCATATGAAGTCTGCACAGAATAACACATTCAGTTCATCATATGACAAAGGAATTTCTCCTGAGTCACTGAAATAAGGTGGCCCATCCACCTTGTATAGCTGGGCACTACTCTCATGAATCTTTATAATAGAGCTGTTGGGTTTCAGTTGTACTTCTTATCGTAACACTCAGAACATGGGACAAAAAGACAAACAGGGTGAAAAGCAGGTGAGTACCAGACACTAATGACTGGCTTGCTTTATCAGTGAGGATACCTCTACTAGTTTTATAACCTGGGCCTACAAAAACTCAACAAAGTGGAGTTCAAAACTTCAGTCCTTTATTCCTCTGGGAATCTCCAGTTTTGCAGTGGAAAATTTAATCTTCCAGAAGACATGCTAAAAGCAGAAGGACTTCCCCTTTCTGACAATAGTCTCTGGTACACATCCTGTGAAATCTGCTCCATGTCTCTGGCTTTAGGCTGAGACAGATAATACAGATTATTACAGATCATACTTTATGATGACTTCAAATTTCCATGCAAGACATCTATATAACTTTTATGGAATACACACAAGTAAAATATCCCTAGTGCTCTTCAGAAAAGGATTTTATATTACTATGGTCAGTCATACAGAGCATAGTATTGGAGAGATTTGATAAATTTAGACATGAGCACTTCTCCTACCTCCACGTAACCAGAGAGTGGAAAGTCCTTCCGGAAAGGATGGCCCTCAAACCCATAGTCTGTGAGGATTCGCCTTAGATCAGGGTGGTTGGCAAAGAAAACACCAAACATGTCCCACACCTAAATGAAATAGAGCCAAGTAAATTGAATTAGAGTAAAACCACATCCAAAACTTCATGTACTACATCCATAAAACTTGTTACATGCCTGGGTTCGTGCAGTGCCAGCAAAACTGATGCAGGAACTCATTCCAAAGCAAATCAAACACCCTTTTATCTCCTATTCTGAAAACGCAGCCAGGGAAACACTTCCCTCTTTCTTCATCAGGGCCCTGGCAATCAGTTTAATCAGGAAAACACAGCCCCTCTCCACAAAGACTCTGCACCCAAGCACAGTGGCACTCACCTCTCTTTCATACCAGTTTGCTGCCTTGTGCACAGACACTGCTGAGTCAATGGGTGTCAGCTCATCAGTGTATGTCTTCACGCGGATCCGACTGTTGAATCGCAGAGACAGGAGATTGTACACAATCTGAAGCAGAGTAAGAGAAGGTATTGGTCTTGTATGGCATTTATGGCTCTCTTTGCAGCACAGTATTTGCTAATAAAAGGCATACAAAGACTATTTCAAACATTCTTTATCAGCAGAAACACATTCAGTACTGGGCACTAAAAGACAGTATTACAACTGAGGTTCTGATAGCTTACACTTTGGTTCCTAGAAGCATGACGAAAATCATGCGAGATTTAGTAAACATGACTGCTGAAGAGCTGAAAAGGGACAATAAATCCTAAAAAAAGAGAATACTGAAGGCAGGAGGACATCTGACAAAGAAAACAGCTGAAAATTACTCTCAGCATCCAGTAGGAGAAAGCTAAGAAGAAATACCCTTAATTTTCAGTAGGTAAGTTGGATATGAAGGAAAATTTCTACCTCTTCTGCTAATGAAGTACTAATAAAAAGGCTGCTTAGGAAGATTACTAGAACCTCCAGGGTAGAGAGGCAGGGGGGCAGGATTACTTACAATAAGCAAACTGAAAAAAAACCCAAACCTTTGTAATAAGTTGTGTAGCCTTGTTTGATACTGCCTCTGTGAAGAGGCCTCTGAGTTAAAGGAACTCTCTCTCTAACTCTCAGGATTTTCGCCTAATCCTAAATTACGTTACCAAAAGTCAAAGTTATTATTAGCAAAGCAAGAAGGAGCTACATCTGAAAACAAAAGCCAATTGATTAGCTAATTTAGCTAAGCCAAACCTGCCACCCCTCACTTTCTGAGCAGCTGTAAATGATTTAATACCACAAGATAAACCAAAGGAGGAAAATAAATCCATTACTTTTCACTACTCTTGTTACTTTCTGGAAACTAAAAATCTACCAATTTACTTATCTTGCCCAAAAGACAGTCTGCCCAGATCACACACAGTAAGTCAGACCGTCTCTTTGTCCATACAGCTACCTAAACCCTAGCCAGCCTCTACAGCAGGAGACTCAGGTGCTTTCTGCTTTTTACAGATCTTCCTAAGTTAAACAACAGTAATGTGAACAAAGCTTTCTAATAGCGTGAAGACAATATGCTAAGTCAGAAGAATCTGCAGCTGCAATTCTTTTGCAGCTTAAAAGCTGTAAGTCAAGACATTCAAAAACATATGGGGGAACCAAATCTCCAATGTTCACTGAAACTCAGTGAACTGGAAATTCAGTGCCCAAAGTCTTCTGAGAAGTTCCTGAAAATCTGCCTCATGTCCTATATGGTACCGACTTTCAGGGAATGTTGTTTTAGAACAATTTTTTTGGTTTGCTTTAAACATTAAAACAATAACAGCAGCTGACAAGCCTAATTGGAAGAAGGAAGAGCACCAGTTCACATCTGGCCAGAAAGAAGTCTATAGACAATTTGGTAAAACCAAAACAGAAGACAGGACAAACAAAACAAATCAAAAACCAAACAAACCAAAGCAAAGCAAGAGAGACTTTCAGCAGAGCACAAAAGGAAAAACAGACCAAGAACCCAGGCAGTTATCAGTTCTGCTACTGCTTCCACAATCAACAGATCAAACAAACCCAAGCCCTTCAGAGTGGACTTTTTTCCCCATTGTCAGAAAGCAAAAAATGTGATCAGAGTTGCAAGAGCACCCACAGCAATCAGCATCCGTGAAACTCTCCAAATCCTGTACCTATAAGCAGTTCTTACCTCGAAGCGGTACTGCCGAGACGGGACATCAACTGCAGTCAAGTCAGCCAAGGATTTGAACTGGGCATTAGTGTGGTCCCGAAGGAAGGTCAGAACTGGAATGATCCCATCTGGATGGATCAAAAGCTCCAGCTCATTGAAACAGGTCACCTGATGAAAGAGTGGAAAGGACATGAGTACAAACACCAAAAGGACTGAGCATTATGCTGAATCCAGCAGAACACCCAAACAAAGACAGTATATGGTACAGCAGTCACACAATGACAGCAGATAAAGGGGCATAATAATGGAAGCAATTTCATGCAATTCTGACAGTTTTTCTTCCCCAGAACACCTTGTGAAAACAGCTAACAAAAAAGTAGTATGTTCACCAAGATCTGTCCCCCCTACAAAAAGAACTTCTTGAACAGCACCTACCTGTACTTGCTGGATATACTTCGGCATAATCTCGGCCACATACTCCCCAAAAGCACACAGTTGCTTCTGTTCTGCTTCATTTTTCGGTCTGACAGTAGCTAAGGAGAAAAATAAAGTTCCCAAGATTACGGCAGGGAATAGAGAAAGCTACAGAAAGAAGACTAGCAACTCCTATCCCTGACTTACAAATCCCTTGTAGTAGTCTAGCTGTCTGTCAGTAGTTCTGGCAGAAACCAGGCAGCTTCAGGTTTAAGTATCCTGCAACGTTCATTTATGGTAAATCTGAAGCTAAAGACAACATTAGAATAGAGTAGAATATACATATAGTAGAATATATAGAATGCTGCAATAGAAACAAGACTGTAGCAACATATATGTGTTGTGGTACACAGAGCATGGAACTAGAGACTTTAAGGAAGGAAGTTTCTGCTAGCGCTAGACAATTTTGTCTTGTGCACTTTACAGCAGAAGGAACAGTGCGCAAGACGATGGATTTATGGTAATTTTAAAGTAACTTTTCAGAGCAAGACCTACTAAAATCAAAACCTTTCAAGAGGATAATAGAAGATACCACAGTGCCTAAGCAAAAGATTGTGGTCTTTTAGTCCTTTAAAAGTGCAGGTTTTATCAAGTGTTCTAGTTCTAGGTTAACCACTTAAGGCTGGCAGAACTTGTAGGATTACAAAGAAGACAAAGACTCCCTTTTTATAGGGATTCACATGGAAAAGACAAGGGGTGATGGGCACAAGTTATTCCTGGGGAGACTCTAACTGGACACGAGAGAAATCATAGAACAGTATGGGTTGGAAAGGACTTTCAAAAGGTCATCCAGTTCAACACCCCCTGCAATGAGCAGGGACACTTTCGACTAGATCAGGTTGCCCAGAACCACATCCAGCCTAGCCTTGAATATCTCCAGGGACGGTGCGTCCACCACCTCTCCCGGCAACCTGCGCTGGTGTTTTACCACCCTCATCGTAAACAATTTCTTACTCATGTCCGGCCTGAATCTCATCTCTTTTAAAACCTTTATCCCTCATCCTGTCGCAACAGACTCTGCTAAAAAGCTTTTCCCCAGGCGCTCATTTTTTCCCAATGAGACCAACCAAAACGGTTCCACCACACAAAAACGTCCTGAGGGCAGACAAGCGCCCCAAGGCCGAGCAGCCGGGAGATGACAGGGCCATGACACGGCCTCTTTCACCGCTCCCAACCCAACCAACGGCTCCAACCGCAAGGCCCTCGCCTCGCTCCCCCTCACTCACGGCGAGTCTCTGTGGCGGAGCTCCCCGTCAGCCGGGCCTGTACCGCCGCCGGGCCTGCGCCAGCTGCGGAGAGAAACGGACACGTCTTACCCACCGACCGGCCCGACCCACGGGCTGCCCCGGCCCCGCAGCTACCCCTCGGGAGCCCTCACCTCGCAGCGCTGCCCGCGCCAGGCCCCGCGCCGCCGCCGCCGCCAGCATCCCGCCGGGACACGGACGGGCAAGGGCACGGTCCGGAAGCGGAAAGCACCGAGGGGCGGAAGCTTCTCGGGGACGCTTCCTGCTTCGGTGGGCGGGTGGCGGCGGCAGGCGCGGGGCGAGCGGTGCGGAGAGCGG
>JARCZZ010024204.1:0-36736 GCA_030323915.1 Brotogeris chrysoptera | reverse complement strand
GTGAGGTTTACAGTAGTCTTTAGCTGCTGTTGGCATTTCCTTAGTGACTTGGCACCAGTCCTCTGGAAATTATACAGGGCGGTGGAGGCAGCTAGTTCTGCTATGTCAAGAGGAAAGAGTGGTTCATCCATCCGTATCCTGATGCTCTGAGTGGTCACTTTGGCATGCTAGGCTGCAAAGCACCTTGACTTATTGGGATTGAGAGTCTTAACCAAACTGGGAGCCTATCTGCAGCATAGGCGCGTACTTAGTATCTGTGTGTTCTATGCTAATTGCAGTTCCTCAGTCTCTTACAGACTAATGTACAGGTACTTTTCAGACAGACCAGAACTATTGTAAATTCACACTAAAGGTATAATTAAGGCAGGCCATCATCAGGGATGGGATGGACTTCCAGGGATGTAGGCTCCTGTGAACAGAACTCAAGCAAAGAAGGAGGAGCCTTCCTGTATCAAGCAGAGCTATTGTAAGAAATTGCATGTTTGACAGATAAAGCCTGGAAGAGTAACTGTGAATTTTCTGGAGAAAAATCCCATCTTTGGGAAACATTGTACTGGAAATCATGTTCAGTATTAATTGAAGAAATTTGTGATATGAGTCACCATGGCTGACAGTTGAGGCGTGAAAATAAGATTAAAGTGGATGAATGCAGGCATGTATTTGCTTGTAATACTTTGAAGACCCATGTGAAAAGCTCTTTACAGCAGTCCTTCTCTGGTTCAGAAGGTTTTTCAACCCACAGTCTTTTCTTGGAGCTCTGCAAACAATCTCTGGTGCCTACTAAGAGGTGTTATCTTTTAAACAGTTCTCCTTGCCCCTTGGGAAGCAGTGGCTAAGGACATCTAACAGGTTATTTTATATGTTAAAGGTGTCTGGCACATTAACAAAATGAGTGTAGCCATCAGTTATCTCATTTGGTTAGCTTGAAGGACTGGTGGTTATGTCTGGCAGACTTCTTGTGCATCTTTTGGGTAAAACTAAGTTCACCTTACTTAGTACCACTGCATCATGTTGGTTCTGGATGGTAATTAACCCCTGATGACGTGAACTGCTGTCTGTGCTCTCTGTTAGTATGATACTGTAATCCTTTTTCCATCTAGCTGTGGTGCTGCCACATTTTTTTGGCTTCCTAAGTTGCCTAGGGTGGTTGCTGGTCTTTCCACTTGAATAACTGTTGCTGCATTTCTTTGTGTTAGTGAAATGGGTTGTGAAAAACTGCACATCTCTCCATGCACATGGGACATGATGCTGACTGTACTGGAAGTTTGATGTATATTATAATTTTAATCATGCCAACTTCTTATTTGTTGTTTGAGATTCTGAACTTCAAGCATAGGTTTCTGCCTGCACTATTTATATTCAGCATAAATGTGCTGGCCTCTTACCAATATGTTTGATTTTCCCCTGTACCCTGAAGTACTGCATAATCTTGTTAGTGGAGAAAGACATGTAATTATGGTGATTTTACAGATTGCTGGAGGTCTGATCTGTCCAGCACCATGGATTCATCAGAAGAGACTGGAGGCTCCTCTGCAGAAGAAAACTACTTTGTGAACTACACCTTCACTGACCGCTCCCACTCAGGCCGTGTGGCCCAGGGTATTATGAAATTATGCTTGGAGGATGAGCTCTTTGCTGATGTTACGATATCAGTGGAAGGCAAAGAATTCCAGCTGCACCGCTTGGTCCTCTCAGCTCAGAGCTGCTTTTTTCGTTCTATGTTCACTTCCAACTTAAAGGAGGCCCACAACCGGGTGATTGAGCTGCAGGACGTTAGTGAGAGTGTCTTTCAGCTCCTTGTGGACTATATTTACCATGGGACTGTAAAGCTGAGGGCAGAGGAGTTGCAGGAAACCTACGAAGTGGCAGACATGTACCAGCTGACTGCCCTTTTTGAAGAGTGCTCCCGTTTTCTGGCCCGTACGGTGCAGGTTAGGAACTGTCTGCAGGTCATGTGGTTGGCAGATCAACACAGTGACATGGAGCTCTACACAGCTGCCAAACACTGTGCAAAGTCACATTTGTCTCAACTGCAAGACACAGAGGAGTTCCTACACCTGCCTCTCCGCCTACTGACAGACATCCTCACAGGTAAGGAGTGCTTGGGACTAGCCAGGATGTGCATGTAGAAAGAGAGTGTATCAGGGGTTCAACAAAATAGATGGAAAGATCCAAGCTTTCATAGTCACTGTCTATTCAGAGGCTTGGCTAAGCTAAGCAAAGCAAAACATTCTGGATAACCTGATGAGAAAAAAGCCCTATTCATTGTTACTGGACATGAAGCATCTAAGCTGTAGAAAAGGGGCACAGAGGATGCTGGTAATTCCCAGCAGTTCCTGAGTCAATAGGTCAGATGAATTACAAGGCATTTTAAACATAACTTAGTGACTTTCAGCAATTTGTTATATTTTTGTTCGCATTAAAAGTAAACCAAAGAAGCCTTACCAGAAATGAACATTTTATTAAAGTATCATTCTTTAGTTTGTAATCATTTAACATAATAGTGCAACAACTCAACATTTGTAAGAAGGCTGGAGGACAAACTATATTTTTAAGACTATGTTAGTGTTGTTAACAATTGTATATAATTGTTAGGATTCTTCAGGCTAGGCAGTCAGCTGCCTGAAATAGAGGCATTGTAACATCTTAGCTAATACAGTAATTACCCTTCTTGTCAAGGTAATAGCCTTCCCCAGTAATGATGCAGTGACTCAGTGCTGTGAAGGATGCGTTAATACATCAAGAACTTAGTCAAACTGCCACCAATCCTTAAAGTTTCTCTGCTGCCACAGCAGGTACAGCAAGTGCTTGAAAAATTCTTTATGATGCTGCAGTCACAACTTGTATTCGTGCATTTATGTATCATTGTTAGAGGAAGAAAGAATGTAGAAGCTCAGACATTCAGATGTGCTGGACTTGGGAACAGAGAGGTCGCCCCTTTCTTGCTTAAATTAAATAACTTTGTAAATGAGTAAACAGTTTGTGTATCATGTGGTTTTATGTTGTTATGACAGTAAACCTGCCATGACTGGCTGCTTTGGAATACTGGCAAATCTGTCTGCAAGACTTAAAGTAGCCTTGAAAGTTGATGCTATGCATATGAGAGTCTTTACAGCTACAGCATTGTATAATCTCTATTGCACTTAAAGAAATTCGCAGTCAAAGGCCTACTGAGAACATGTACTGATAGTTCAAAAAAACTATTATAAAATTAATTTTGATGACTAGCTGAAATTTTTAAACAATGTTGTGAGTTCATTAAGAAAAAACTAAATTCCTAAAGTAATGAAATAAAGCTATAGTGGTCAGTCACCTTTAACTTCCTAGGAATTCCATGTAGCAACCATAGTTTTAGGACTATGGCCTTTAGTTTTTGTGGTCCTAACAAAGTAATTGCTCAATAAAACTTTTTTCATGCATTATCTATTTCCATATATAGAATAACATTACTCACTATTTATGCCAAAACTTAGCTCAATAAAATGGGTTAAAATCTGAAATATGCTCTTACTGCTGGTAGGGACAACTTTTCTTTTGCAGTTCTTGAATCTTTGTTTAGTTAATGGTGAATTAAATAGAGGAAGCTATTAGTGGCAAGGATTAAAATTAATGAAGTAGTAATTTATTAAGCTTTTGTTGCACTCTAGGACCTATTTCAAAATCAGAGTTTTTCCATTTAGCCGCTATGTGTAATGGATAGCTATGTGTAATGGATAGCTTATGCAAATCCCCTTTACTAATAGAGTTGAAATACCTGCTTTTGTTCCACACTTTGTTCTCTTCCCTGACAGTATAAAGATAAGTGCTGGACTTTGCCTGATGCCTTCAGCATCATTGAATTCGAGGTTTGTTGTGAGAGCAGACTGCAAAATCAGAAAACCTTCATAAGGAAACCTTTCAATGAATAAAGCGTAGTTGCTGGCTTTCAAGCTGGAAGTAAATAACTAAGATCTTCTAGGTAACATACTGATGACAATGATGCAGTAGATTGTAGCATGACCAAAGCTTCCAGTTATGTCTGGAAACACTGAAATCTGATACAGTCTGTTGTGTGTTTCCTACAGTCAGGCTGCTAAGGAAAGCTACAGTAGCTCATTGGGGATTTCCAGACGTTAAGAGGATAGCAGCAACAGCAGATGTTCAGTCTTGAGGGTCAGCTGTCTGACTGCTCAGAGAAGGGAAATTTCTGCAAGTGACTTGCTAGATAGGTTTCTAGGACCAGCCAGAAAGAAAGGCAGCTGCTGAGATTCTCAAATAAGAGAATCTTTTTGCCTAAATGCTTAAATAAGAAAGTATTTTTCATTATCACAAATCATTTAAGTTCTCTTTCCTGCCCTTCCTCTTGGACACAGGTTCTTTTGTTGAAACTCATCCAAAGTGCTTAAGATCTGGCAGCTCTGTCTTCTGATACTTATCCAAGCTAATTTCATGTAGATGGTCAGGCTAGCAGTGCAGATCACGCTTGCCAAAATCTATAAGTCTCTATGTGCTTTCTCCCTCTCTAGAAAGCAGGATTTGGGGTGGGAGCAGGGGAAGGGAGTCACAGGAAAAGGATGTTCCTGAGTACATGCACCTTTGTCTAGATATCATAAATGCCTTTCTGTCCCCAAACCGCAGATGGCGTTCCATGTTCTCAGAATCCAACAGTTGCCATAGAAACCTGGATCAACTTCAACAAGGAGGAGCGAGCAAGCTTTTCCGAGACACTGCGATCGAGTCTGAAGGTATAAAAAGCTCTTCTGTTCCGGGGTTGGTGTAACACTTGCTGGTTTCACACTTCCCAAGGCAGGGTGTTCTGCTCACAGGTGTGACTTGTGTGACTTAAAAGTCCCAAACCACAAATGCCATTGAAATTTGTGGTGCTGCGTGAGGAATATTTTCATTGTCGTAGATAGTAACCCCACTGACAGCTTTTTTAATATAACCTGAGGCTGCTTTCAGTAGTGATTGGAAAAATGCCACAAATAACTTAATTTCACCAGATGCTCAGTTACTAGAGAGACCATTCAGAAATCCTAATTGAGCATTCCCCTCATAATTCTACTCCCTCATTGATGTAACCAGCCTTACCTAAACCACAGACACTTGAGTTCCAGTGAAGTCTGTTGCTTTTTTGCTATGTCAGATATGACTGGTATATTGAAAAGACTTTGAGGCTCTGAATCCCAAAGCCGTTGGGTGGCAGGACTTGGGAAGCAGGCCACACACCTCAGGCCCACAGGTGGGTCCTAAGCTGAAAAACTGGGTCTTGGGCATCACCGATGTTTGTGTAAACAGGTCTAGTTTTGCTGACACACTCCTCCTTTCTCTCAGGTGATAGGAGAAAATGTTCACATCTACCTGATTGGAAAGGAGTCATCACGTACACATTCACTTGCTGTCTCTCTGCATTGTGCTGATGATGACTCCATAAGTGTGAGTGGCCAGAACAGCCTGTGTCACCAGATCACCGCAGCCTGCAAACATGGTAGCGACCTGTATGTTGTCGGTGGCTCCATTCCACGACGCATGTGGAAATGCAACAATGCGACCATAGACTGGGAGTGGTGTGCTCCTCTGCCCCGTGACCGGCTCCAACACACCCTCGTCTCCGTGCCAAGCAAGGATGCAATATATTCACTGGGGGGGAAAACTCTGCAGGACACTCTCTCTAACGCTGTCATATATTACAGAGTACGAGACAATGTCTGGACAGAGACCAGCCAGCTGGAAGTGGCAGTTTCTGGAGCTGCAGGTGTAAACCTTAATGGTGTCATTTACCTGCTGGGTGGGGAAGAAAATGACTTGGACTTCTTCACCAAGCCCTCTCGGCTAATTCAGTGCTATGATACCAACACAGAAAAATGCCACGTGAAGCCATATGTACTGCCTTTTGCAGGCCGCATGCATGCTGCTGTACACAAGGATGTGGTGTTCATTGTAGCCGAGGGGGATTCACTGCTGTGCTATAATCCCCTTCTGGATAGCTTTACTCGGCTATGCCTGCCAGATGCCTGGAGCTCAGTACCATCCCTCTGGAAAATCGCCAGCTGCAACGGCAGCATCTATGTCTTTCGTGATCGCTATAAAAAGGGTGACGCAAATACTTTTAAACTTAACCCAGCCACCTCTGTTGTAACAGTCACAAGTGGCATCAAAGTACTGCTCACTAACCTGCAGTTTGTCTTGGCCTAAGCAGGAAAAACAGGCCCAGTGATAGAACGGGCAGCAATGGTTTTCTGCTGGGCAGCTCAGAGGCACCTACCTACCACCCTCAGCACCAGTCCTGATTACTACGAGCTCACAGCATCCAGTAAAGATCCCATCCTCTGTACTATGCAGAGGAGGTACAGGCTTTCTGGTTGTGGGCCTCTTCTGTTACGTAGCACTATTAAAGTTGAACGTCTGATTCTTAGATTTCAGGTATACTAAATGCTATTACTTTGATCCTTTGATTATAAGCTGCTTGTGTTCGAGGCCCAAATGGCAGCAAATGGCCTTTTTAGCCGGGAACCAATCTGCCAATAACAAATCCTATGGGATATGGACAATGTCTTCCTTGGCCCAGACTGCCAGTTTTAACTGCCTGGGAGACAGTGTGTTGCTGCCATGTCAGTCACAGTGTTAGATGTCCACTGTGTCCTCCAGGGATGTCCCCATTTAAGCATTCCTGTGTCCTTATTTCAGGAGGAGAAATATTTACAGAAATATTTACAGCAGATACCAGAGCTGACCCCAAGTAGGTTTCATTATTCAGCACTTCTCCTTGAGGAGTGGTAACAAAGTGGTAACTTGCTTACTGCTCTGTATCACCTAGCATAAAGACAGGGATGGTTTTTATGAGCATTGGCATCCTTTACAGGGAAGCCCCACCTCTATTGATAATGTAGTGTTGATTAAAGACAGAATCAAGACCACTTCCTCCTACCCCTCTGTTGGCACTGAAACCTTTTGGGTAAGAATCTGAATAAAGTCTCTGCTGAGACAAAGTTTCCTATTCCTTTGCTGCAAATATTATAGAACTTTCTGTGGACTGCAGGTCAGCTCAGCACTGATGCTGCGTGTGGGAGAGAACTATGGGGCTCCAAGAGAGTTAAGGTATTTACCATAAGGAAAGAAGGCTTTCATGAAACTTTGCTGTAATATATGTAAAAACTTCTTTATTGGTGGTCAAGAAGTTCAATGCATAGATCATTAAAGTTTCTTTTAAAGTAGTCAAACCAGAGATTTTGGTAGATCTTACTGACACTATGAAATTGTCCCAACGATCACATTCCTGTGAAATGCCTCCAGGACCTGGACTTGCTTGTGCCGAATGAGGATGTGGGGACGGATCTTGGCAATAGCCTCTACTGCTTCCTGAGGGCTCCAGTGATGCAGCTGAAAAGGCAGAAACCCTGCAAGTGAAAATACACTCCCCTCCCTGCCTGAGTTAATGGAGCCTTCCTGGAGGCTACAAGCAACACTAGAGTTGTTAGAAAAGTTGCTGCTTTGCCCCTTCTGTTTACTTCATGTTCCTCACAGCGGGGACTGAACATCAATGCAAGTTCATGAAATAAGTCTCTCAGTTAAAAAGACCATACAGGAACTCAGAAAACTGAATTCACTTCTCTTAACCCTGATTTGTATTTATTGAAAAGCTTAGAAATGTTCACCATTTCAGCTAACCACGGAAAGAATCTGAACAAAAATTGATGTTTATCTGCTCAGTGAACCTACCCTCACAAGTGAATTGCTATTGCCATCTCAATCTGTTCCTCCATAGAATTAGGAACAGAAGTATCATTCAAAACTTCCATTTGCCACATTCTACAAATCATCGGTTCCGAGTCTGGAAATCCGCTAAACTGGGCCTCCAGTCCAAACTCTATACAATCATGGTACCTAGAGGGGAGGAAAGAAATGTAGTATGTGTAGGGCTGTAGATACATATGTGCCTGTGTGTCTGCATACACATGTAATGGAGCACCTCTCCAAAAAAGAGAAAGGCTGAGAGAGTTGGGGTTCTTCAGCCTGAAGAAGACTCTGGGGAGATCTTATTGCGGCCTTTCAGTTCCTAAAAGGGGCCTATAAGAAAAGTGGGGAGAAAGACTTTTTTAGCAGGTCCTGTTAGGATGAGGCGTGATGGTTTGAAACTAAAAGGAGATTCAGGCTGGATGTGAAGAAGAAATTCTTCACAATGAGGGTGGTAAAATCCTGGCACAGTCTGCAAAGAGAGACAGTGGATGCGCCATCCCTGGAGACATCGAAGGCCAGATTGGATGTGGTTCCGGGCAACCTGATCTAGATAAAGATGTGCTTGCTCACTGCAGGGGGGCTGGAACTAGATGACCCTTGAAAGTCCCTTCCAACCCAAACTGTTCTGTGATTTTATGGAACATTAATGCACCTGCTTATTAATGGTCAGACTTCTTAAGCAAAAGCAAACTGTAATTGTTGGCTATATTTGCCGAGACTGTACAAAAATAAACCCCATTTAGCACTGAATACTTCTTACTTGAATTAAATACGCTGCCACCATGGTGGCACTACGGGAGCGTCCCGCCTTGCAGTGCACATAGACACTGTGACCACAGGCTCGGTGTTTCAGAATGAATTCAACACCCTTGTGGAGGTTTTCCAAGGTGGGGACTCCAGTTAGATCCACGGTGCTGAGACGCAGTTGCTCCACTCCCATTGCCTCCCATTCCTGAAATGGACATAGCAGATTTGATCAGTTAATTTTGGGGTTTTTTTTGTGGTTGGATGCTTTTAGTTCCAGAAAGAAAACCCAGAACCTGTTGAGACAGTTGGGGAATTCAGTAGGGTTGTAAGCTGACTATGAATGTCAATACAAACCATTCCATAAAATAGAACCCATTCTATGGCTCTATGAATCCTTTAAATCAGATGTATGAAAACTTCGGTGCTGGCTGTCAGAAAGGAGAAGTTAAAGGGAACTGAAAAGGTGTGGTTCAGCTGAAGGAAAGGAGGGGAGCTGGGATTTCGTCCCGAAGCAAAAGGTGTTCTTGTACGCGCACAGTGATGTACATAGATTCAGCGCTCCCCTTCCCTCACCGCCGCTGCAGCTCTAGCACTTCCCTTCCACCCTCACTTTTTACCGGCCTCTCACACAGTGTTATTAGTTGGCTTAGGTACGAAGAAGCAGCGTCTTTGCTGTCAGAAACGGTCGCTGTCAGGATCCCGGCTAAAGCCTCGCCAGCGCCGGGTTGGGCGGACCGGCAGCTCCCGGGCTCACCTGGGCGGAGCAGCAGAGGAAGCGGGTCTCGTACTCCTCATTGAGGGTGACTACGGCGCGCACGTTCTCCTCCGCCACCAGCTACGGGCACAGTCACCGTCAAAGCTCCGCCGGTCCCCCGCGAGCCCGGCCCGCCCCGTGGCTCCCGCCTTACCCTGCGGCTGCGCCCCCGTAGCGGCAGCGCCCCCAGCAGCACGGCCCCGTCGATGCGGTGGAACCAGGGCCGGCGGGACCCGGGCAGCTGCGCCCGCGCCGCCGTGTAGAGCAGCGTCGGGTAGAAGAGGAGCCGCGCCGCACCGGCACCCAGCGCCTCCGCCACCACCATCGCGGGCAGCGCCCCGCCGCGCCGGCTGAGGGGCTGGGCGAGCGCACTGAGCGTGAGGAGGCGGGGGAGCCCGCAGCCGGAGTGAGGCGGTGTCGGGCGGAGCGCGGAGTGCGCGGCCGATAAGTGGAGGGGCGGGGGGGGCGGGCGCACAGCCGCGGCCCCTCCACTTCCATCCAGCTGTGGTCTCTCCCGGAAGCGCCGCCATCTTGCGGAGCCGGCCTGAGGCGGCGTAGGGAGCGGAGCGGAGCGGATCCCCGGGGGCGGGTGAGGGCGGCGGCCGCCAGGAGGAGCTCGGGCCGGGCAGGGACAGCGCTGAGCCGAGCCGAGCCCAGCCGAGCCCGCGGAGACTGCGATTCCGGCGCGCAGGTAACGGCTCTTCTCCTTCTCACCCCGTTCCCCGAGGCTCCCGCCGTGAGGCCACTCGTGCCGGGCCGCGGCGGCGGCAGCAGCACTCTCTGCGGCGGGCGCCTCGCTCCCGCCCGCTCGCCTCTCCCCTACCCCTGGCGCGGAGGGGCAGAGGCCCGGCGGGGCGCCGCCGCCCTGTGTGTGCCACCCCGAAGAGGGGCGGTGGCCGCCCCTTCGGGAGCCCCCTCCGGGGCCCGGAACCGGAGGCCGCCGGTTGTATCTGATCCCAGCGCTGACAGCGCCTCGGGCGCCGCCGGGCCGCGGGGCGGCGGCGGGGGGCGCTGCAGGTACGAGCGCGGTCCGAGGTGGTGTCGCCATTGGGGCGGGCGCTGCGGCGGGCTCTAGCAGGCCTTGGGGCAGGGGAGAGGCTTCCCCGGGCTACGGCCGCCGTTAGCCCGCCGAGCTGGGCGGCTCGGGCGCCGGGGAGCGGCAGGGGGTTTAATCTGAAGTGCGGTTACATGTCGTTGGGGCGCGTTAGAGGTCTGTCTTTTGGACTGGTGAAACGTTTGGAGGCATGCGAGAGAAGCACAAGCAGGGGAAATGAAGTTCAGCACAGTGTGAGGATTTGCAGTCTCAAGCGTGAGAAGGCGTGACGGACACCACAGGAATCAAGTAAGAAGAGACATACATAAGCCAGGAGACACTGAACGTAAAATGAACGATAAATACATGAAGAAGCAGTAAAGATTGATAACAGCTTGAGATTTTTATAGGGCTGCTCATGAGACGGTAGTTGAGAGGCAGCATTAAACCTTCATTCCTTTAAATTCCTAAGGCATTGTGGCCCAGCCTTTTTCACCTGTAAGACAGAGGCATTCTTTTCTGCCAGAGGTTGTCAGGGAGCATTTTTCAAATGTTGCAGCTTTCCTTTATGTCCTGCTTGTGTATGGCCATCAGGTGTGTTTCACCAGGAGTTTACTTGATCCAGAAAAATGGGGGGGTGGGGTTATAGCTTTGACGTATGTTTTGCTTCTGTTTTGCAAGAGCTTGGACTCTCTATCTCATGTTTATTTATTCTTAATTTTTCTTCTCTGTGTGTCCTTCCAGTCTTTGTACTGGTGATAGTTGTTATATTATGGCCTGATGGCTTTTGCTTTCTTCTGTATTCCTTTCCTGCAGATTAGTTCACAAGATAAGATTTTGCTGCGCTGACTTGGCATTGCATATCTATAATAAACCTATTGGATTTTTTTTCCTTCCCCTCAGCTATGTTGTTGGCAGCTCTGCATAATATGAGATGCTCTGTACTACCTAGAGTTGTGTTTGAACCTAAGCCTTTCAGAAGCAGCTGTGTGGAAATACTACTGCTGTAGTAGATTTTTAAAAATTCTGCTTACATCTTCACGCTGCGATAAGAAATGTGAAGGTTGGTGCGACTTGAATCCTCCAACTTTAATGTTCAGTTGCATTCCCGCCGATGAAAAGTCCCCAGGGCAGGAGCACAGATCTCACTATTCTTGTATCTGCTCAGGGACATAGGTACAGATGTGTATGTGAATAATATACCTAAATAGGAATTTAAAAATACAACGAGGCAAAGGATTATTTTTATTTTTGAAGATGATTACAGTTCTCTTTCAGCATATGCTTACTTTCAATATTATTGCTGATATTTATTCTTGGAAAGTATATGCTGTTTGTGGAGTGTTCTCACCCTTTCTGAATCATCACTGTGTTCTTCCTTTCCTTCTCAAAGTTTCTAATGTTACATTAGAGAAAAATAAATCCTAGATCCTTCCTCCTTAGTTGAGTGCTTTCCCTTATGTCTTTGCTTCTTTTTTAGTGCGAAACAAAATAATAGATGCAGGCTTAGAATATTGTGTTAATATGCATAGAAATATGCAATAATTTTGTATCTCATCAGTAATAAATCCATAATTTGTGAGATTCCTTGCAAGTACCCTTTACATCATTTGAAGAATCACTGGATGAAGCAAATTCATAGAATCATAGAATAGGTAGGGTTGGAAAGGACCTTAAGATCATCAAATTCCAACCTCCCTGCCATGGGCAGGGGCACCACACACTAAACCATGGCATCCAGGACTCAATCCAGCCTGGCCTTGAACACTGCCAGGGATGGAGTATTTACCACTTCTTTGGGCAACCCATTCCAGTGCCTCAGCACCCTCACAGTAAAGAGCTTCTTCCTTATATCTAACCTGAACTTCCCATGTTTAGGGGGACCTGCTGTGAGGTCTCCACACAGCTTCTCTTTTCCAGGCTGAACAACCCCAACTTTCTCAGCCTGTCTTCATACAGGAGGTGCTTCAGCCCCCTGATCATCCTCGTGGCTTCCTCTGGACTTGCTCCAGCAGCTCCATGTCCTTTTTATGTTGAAGGCACAAAAAATTATGGCACTTTGACATGAGAGAAATATTTATAATACTGTGTAACTTTCCTTTTGAAATATTATGTTGCATTTAATAAAAAAATAAATGTTTATGTGAATTTTAAATGTTTAGACTTGCATTGAGTTAATCCAGTGTCCAACTGAACTTAAACTTTATTATGAGCAGGTTGGTCGGTAAGTATTTCTTGTATCTTCTGAAATGTGGTGATCGGTTACTATGCTTATTTATTTCATCTGTTTGTCTTCTGGGTCTCCTGCCACAAGTTGCTTCAGAGGACCTGCTCTGTTTATTCCTTTCCTGGGTCTTTAGGCAGGGTGGGAAGTGATACACATTCTCTCTGGTTTTGAGATTTCCTGATTATTAGTCTCTAACTCTGGTACCTAGGAAGAACCCAGCGCTCTGGCTGTTGAAATAGAGACTGTTGTTCATCAGGTATGTCCATGAGGCAGCCAGTTTTCTAAGTCATGGTCATAATGTGAGTTTTGCACAGCAGCAATAATCCAACAGACTCAGATTTCTATTTCTGCATTCTTATGTATCAGTCTTGCCATGAATGTCTTAAATGTTTTATTTCAATGTAGGCATGTTCAAGTGTTGCTTCTTGTCCCTTAGTTTATCATTCCCCAAGACTGTGCAGAGTAATTCACTGCCTTGGTAACTGCCTTCAGGCAAGAGAGTATAATTTTTATCCATTGATCAGTTATTTGGCTGGGAAAAAAAAAACTGTATAAAAGCAGAGCAAAACACTTCATGGTTTATTAGAATGGGAGTCGTAACTTTTCTCAGTTTATCTAGGTCCTCTAATGGGTATTTCTCCTAAAGTATCACAATACTGTATCTTGAGTTGTGATCTTGTAACAAGATTTCTTGAGCAAGAGAGATGATATTGATTGGAGAAAAGTAACAGTAGTTTTATTGTCCTTCTATCTGTAATTAGAGATCCTTGAGTTACATGGAAAAAAAATGCGGGATACCACCTTTTCTGCTGTTTCTGTCTACGCTTACTTTAGATTCTCCTGTCCAGACACTGCGTTTGGGGTGTAACACTGAAAAAAGAGCACTTCAGCATTACATTTTCAAGAGATTTCCCACACGTCAGCTGAGCATCATACTGTTTGTACCTGATGTGACATTCAAGCACATAAAGCTAAAATATGTTAGGTCAAAGCAGGAAATTTCGATACAGCAAGGGAGAAGATGTAATCTGCTTTAAAACTGCAGTGCAAATCAGTCTGCAAACACTTTGCTGTAGGGATGAATAGCTCACAAGTCTGTACCGTGATAGAGCAGGCTTATTTGTTTGACAGCAATGTAGTACAGCACAGTCATCATCCCAGGTAGAGGAAGTCTTCCTGACATCTTGAGTAGCATAAAAATTCCAGCCATCTTAGCTCTGTGCATTTTAAAATAGAATTGTTGCTAACTGAATTCAGGATGAGCAGTGAGCAATTAGATAACTGAGCAGAAGTCTTGAACTCTTAGTGAAGAATTTCAGTTTAGGTGGTACAGTCTGTGGCACAGGTGTACATGTATGAAAGCTTTATGCCAGAAATAGAATCATCCTCCACAAGCTGTCTTCTCTGTCCCCTGTATGCATATTGTCCTTCTCTCTTCTTTCTTCTTGGTATCTCATGGTCTGTTTCTTTGTTTCATTTTTAGAAAAGATATGCTGGTTAATTGGCTACTCTATTAAGTGGCAGGGTACTGGTGGAAAACTGACAAACTGCATGTTTTGATAATGAGTCTGTTGATTTAGAGTGGATTTATGACTGATCTAATGATGTGGATTGCAGTGGTGAAGTTCGAGGAAGACCAGGATTATATAAACTGGTCTTAAAATCTTATCTCTGGGGGATTTTCATATGGGTTTAACTGAATTATTTGTAAATGCTGCTTAGAGTAGCTGGCTTAGATACTGCTGAAATTCATGCCAAATGATAAGGCACTTTGGATTCTTTGTTCTTTTCAGCAGCACACCTCAAGGAAACCTGGAATGAGCATGTGGATAAAAGGATGAGTGTTCACTGAGTATCCAGTGTCCCGGCAGGATGATACCTGTCAGGCTTTCCTTTGCAGACAATTTTGGGGTTTTATGGCTGCATGCTGTGTGTTCTCTCAGAACTGTCTGCTCTCCCAATTCTCACAAGAGCTCAGGTGAAGTTCTATGATTTCTTACATTCTTTTTACTTGAAATTAATGGGAGCTTTTCAGGACTTGGCTTTTTTACCCCCTTCCATTAAAATTATCCTTTCACTTCTGTCTAAAGGCTGTTTCATGCTGCACCTTTCACAAAAATAATGTAGTTCTCATCCACTAGATTTCAGTATTTCACATGTCAAAGTAAAACTATTGTTCTTCAAGCATCTTATTTAGAATTCAGGTTTTCACTGAATACATGAATCTTCTCTGCTATTTTTGCCTCAAACTATGCAGTTCAAAAGATATTCCCACATATACACTTTATCCACAGATCCTTCAGAATCCTATTGACAAGGAACATTCATGTTTGGTCTTTTCAAAGCAGAGGAGTTGGTTGTTTATGAAGACTGTAGTTTGAATGAAGTACTTAGCAGGCAATGTCCAAGTCTACATACGAAAGTGATAGCATCTTCTTTAATTTGCTATATGTAGAGATTTGCAGGATGAGCACCAGGCATCTCTGCAAAACCTTAAAAGATAGAGCTTTGATGAATGATTCTTCAGAGGGCAATGAAATACAAGTCTTTTGGGAAGAGAGAATATATTTTGAATGTCACATCTTGCTCTTGTTTCCTATAGGTACAACACAATGTAAAAGTTATTTTCTCATTTATAGTCCTAGGTTCCTCAGCAGAGCATCATCTCAAAATCTTTTTGCAAACTCACTTGTGCCTTCCTGTTATTTGCCTTCCTGGTTTTCATTTAAACTACTAATAAAAAAAACCCCACCATATATGTTGATGATGTCAGCTCAGAGAAGAATTGTATTTCTTCTGGGTATTTTTTTTTTTTTGTCTTGCTTGTCATTATGACTGTACAATGTCCAGTACAGTTCATGAGCAAAGCAGTAAAGATTCCTTGCACGGTTGTAAGTGATGTTAGAAGTGATATTACCATTGAAAATTATCAATATGCAAAATCTTTTTTGGGAAAAAGGGTTGTATAGTTACTTTTCTGAAGTAGGTTTGACTGCTCAGGGATCTGTGATTGTATGCTTGGTGACTTAAGAAAAATATGTGAGAATATTCTGGTATTTATGGAATAAAGCACCTATATTACATTCTGGAGAGGTACTTTTTACAAGGACATGTAGGGCAAGGGGGAATGCCTTCAGTCAGAAAGATTATAGATTTAGATTAGATGTTATAAAAATTCCTCACTATGAGGGTGGTGAGACACTGGCACAGAGTGCCCAGAGAAGCTGTGGCTGTTCCATCCCTGGCAGTGTTCAAGGCCAGGTTGGATGGAGCTTGGAGCAGCCTGGTCTAGTGGAAGGTGTCCCAGCAAGTGGCAGGGGGTTGGAACTGCATGAGCTTTTAAGGTCATTTCCCACCCAAATCATTCTGTGATTCACTGCCAGAATTTGATAACTATCAGAGACTGGCTGTAGGTGGTGGTCTCTGTATTTCACAGTGTGGAAGCTTCTCTGATGTAGAATTTGCTTTAGAACTTCTTTGGGTTTCAAAGTATTTTTCATTTAATTCAAGACAAAGTTTAATATGCGTTTCATGACTAATTTCAGGGGTGCTGACCAGGATGCCATTGTTGATCCTTTTCTGTGAGGAAAATAATTCAGGATATGCCTTGGCCTCCAGCTAATTCTGAGTATGCTCAGAATTTGCAGGGAGCCTAAACCATTATCTCTAGTCTTGAGAAATTAAGAAAGATTAATAGGTTGTTAGTTAAAATACCAGCATGTTTATGTGTACTTGCAGGTCAAATTAACAGAAATACCTGATTAGTGCACTTCTCAGAGTTCTGAATTGGTTACTACATTCATGATACAGCTGAAAGTTACAGCTTCCACTTATTTATGTGAGAGAACTTTTCTGGTAGCTTCTGTAAGATTGTTTCATATCACCACATACATGTGAGATACACTAAGTATAAGATACAGGCAGCAGAACACAGTAATAAATCTCCAATGAAAAATTAGGCTTTTGTATATGAATGAAACTGCTTTCAAGTTTGCTGACTTTCATACCTGTGTACTAGAAAAAATCAGAGTGTGCTATTTCCTTTTTTTTGTACTTGGAATACCTGGAGATTTGGGTTTTCTTTCAATTCTCTCCCTTCTGTGCCAGAACATGAAAAGGGGAAAGGAAGGAGGGAAGAGAATAGGATGCTGCATAGAAGTGGATTTCTTCTGTTTTTTAAGAACAAAAAGTAGAAAAAGGTTTAGTTTTGCCAGTGTTTAAACATGAAAGTACTGGGAAAGCAGACAATATAGCAAGTCACCATCACAGTTTGTATCAGCTAATTGGAAAGGTCACTCTTGCTGGTTTAGGAAAATACTTATAAAGGAAGAAGGGTTTATAAAGTCTG
The DNA here is from genome assembly GCA_030323915.1 of Brotogeris chrysoptera. Lineage (NCBI taxonomy): Eukaryota > Metazoa > Chordata > Aves > Psittaciformes > Psittacidae > Brotogeris > Brotogeris chrysoptera. Next base: position 19,911 of record JARCZZ010024204.1, on the reverse strand, counting down.
CTCTAATTCCATTTGGGTCCAGAGGCCAGGTCAAACCAAGAGCTTAGTTTGTGGATGTGTGTGTCCAAAAGCAACAAGGAAGACCTGGCCAGTTCAGTAGTTCTCGAAATGCTGGTGGATGTGGGAATTCCCTGGAAGGGAGATTTTTATCTTATGTCTGAGTTGCTGCCCAGATTCTGTTGGATGAAGCGTGTTGGGCATTCATGCATTGTTAAGGTGGGCTCAAGCAAAATGGACTTGGAACTCATTTTCAAACAGTTACTCCTATAAGTTTGTACGCTGATTCTTCTGCACAGTGTTACAGTGCATGAGAGGGTGCATGTGTAAAGGAACTTGTGTTGGCAATGGTCTCCTCCAGAGACCATGTATGGGTAAAGCAGTTCAGCTCCCTGCTCCTCCCTCTGAGAGCTGAGCAGAATCTCTTCTGCTGAAACGGTTGTTCCGCTTTCTGCTTTCTATATTTGTACAGCACAGCATGCTAGCTAACCAGGCAGTGTGGCCAGCCTTGGGTGCATGCTGTATTGGCTGGGCACAGTTGAGAGCTAGGGCTTGCACTTTCTGTTATGTCTGTCTGCGTCTCTGGGGAGGAGTGGCATTCCAAGTGAAAGGTGATCTATTTGTGAAAGTTTTCTTTATTTTTGTGAAATGCAGTGCATCCAAGCTGGGAGTTTAGAGCCTGGGAGTGGAGGAGGGAAGGCAGTTGTTTTGCAGAGACAGTTATGGAGTGGGTGGCATTGGCTTCAGATATAGTTTGAACCTGCAGAAGAGCTTCTGTCTGCTGGGATGAGGATTTTAATGCCCCTGCCTGCTTTGGGGAGTGATTAGCCAGTAGCTTTCCATAAAAGGTCTGTTGTTACTGTCTGCCATGAAGATTAATGAAAGCTAGATCTTGTCCTGGAAGAACTGAGTGCTGTCTTTGCTTGTTATGGGCAAGGGGAATTAATGAGGAGCTAGACCCTGGCCTGCCTTGTTTGGAATAAGGAGCTAGTGTTGAGGGATGAGGTGGTAGGAAATGCCTTGTTATGGTTACAGGGTACTTTGTCTTTCAGATGATGCTGTCCACTTACAAATTCTGCTCCCTTTTGAATATCGAAGCAAACAGGCATCTCACTTTTTGTTTCTGAAATTTGAACAAGGAAAACATGGTTTCACTTGTGAATAGAAACAGAAACAGAAGGCAGCATCTTGCTAAAATCATTCTTGAGGACCACGTTCCATAAACTCAGTGTTTCTGTCCTACCACTGCAGTGTCTTCAGTGTCTTTTCTCCTAAGAAAGTTGTGTATCTTGAATTTGGAAGAAGCAAGATTTGAAGGCACAACGAGGCATTTCAGCTGTTGTCAGTGTCCATATTGCACTGTGTCTGCAGACAGGGAACTGTAATGGCTGTGTGACAGAGGGTCATCTCATTCTTGAACTGCTTGAACTCAAGCAACTTTGGCTGTTTTCTGATCATTCTTGGTTTAATGGGGACACAGTGTGGTAGCTGTCTTTCTTCATTTGGAAAACTTATGGAATTCATTGTGAATATGCAGTTTCCTGAGGTCTTAAGATTGTTGTCTTCAGTGCCCTGATATGTTTTCCAGTTCCTCATAGCCTCTTAAAGCCTCTACCTTCCTTTCTTCCCACTCTTCCACTTCCTGAGTCTCCAGTTGACATCCTCTCACTTAATACTAGCCAGAGCAATGTGACAAAAACATAATCTAAACTGTTCCTGAGTTTAAAGTGCTAGTTAAAAGCAAATCTTTGTACTGTTTGATGCTAGTGATTGGCGTCATCAGTTCCTCTAACGTGTTTTCTGGTAGCATACTTAATTTAACTGTTAAGTCTTAACTGTTGCTTGTAGCCTTGTGGCGGGAATATGATTGGGCAATTTCAAAGGCCTCTTGTATGTAAACTTGTGCATGTTTAGAAAATAGCTTGTCCATTCTGTGAAAGATAACATGATAAATGTGTAGAACACTAAAGAAATATGTTCACCAAGTGCGTGGAGTAGATGACAGATAAAGCCAGGCTGTAGAATAGCACTGGGGGTTTTAAATCTTTTATTTTGTAAGGATTGATTGCATCGCTACCCTCTTTGTAGAAAAGGTTTCATCAGTGTTGGGGGACAAGTGAGAAATTAACTTTTGTCTGACATCCTTCGAAGGTGCTGAAATCCCCCAGGTCATTTTTTCTTTTATTCTTACCTTACTGCTTTATTCTTTACATGAAGCATTCCTTTTCTTTAATGTCATAATCATGCAGTTGAAAATAAAGTTAGGTTAAGTGTGGAAAGATTATGGGTATGTGGAATTAAGTCCAGTGTCATTTGAAGTTAGTTAAACTTATAACTGTAAAGGTGATAGATGTATATGTTTCTTAAAAATATAGTGTTTTCTAAACAGAAGTAGTGGAAGCCTTATTTGTAATTTGAGGCCTTTAAAAAGGATTAATCAGAGAATTATTGATGTGAAATTCAGCACCTAAATATCATCATGTCATTTCATGAGTAATTTGAATGAGCAGATGCCAGTACAGCTCTGAAAGATGCTTGTTCTGTCTTTCATGTGTTTCCCCTTTCTTTTACACTGCCAAGAGTGTTCGTGTGGTTGTGCAGTGAATTGAATGAGGGAGCATGTCTGGGTTAAAACTATGATTTTCCTGTTGTTGCTGGTAGGCTAGATCCCACCTGGATCATTTCCTCTCTCAGGCTTGTCATACAGAGGTGGGGATGGATAGCTGGTGATGAAAGAGTTGTGTTCTGTTCTTTAGGTAAGAGCATTAGCTTTAAACGGGATCTATACTAGAAATATCTTGATCTATTCCTCTGTATTTCTACCTCATTTCTATCTAATCTTTATGGAGACCTTATAGCCAGTCTTCTCTAGTAATACAGCCCCAAAAAATTAAGTAAGAATTGTTTGCATGTGTTACCTGTTGTGGCACGCATCATTTGCTTCTTAGGGAGGTACTGAATGTTGTCATAACATTTCTTTTTGAATGTGGTATTTGATACATGCTGTGTTTGATGCTGCTGTACAGAGAAACCTGCTGTTTGGGAATAAATTGATGAACTTTTCTGATGTGAGGCAGAGAGAAGATAATGTGCTACACAGACAGTTAATGTGAGGTTTTGATTCAGGAAGTGCAAGGTATCTCCAGAATCTAGATAAGAGGTATAGAAACCCTGGGACTCCAGCAAGATATACTAGAGGATTTTATGTCTATTTTGAGCCATCATGTAGCCAAAACTGTATTTATAGCGCTTGTTTTTGTCATAAAGTTTCTGGAGTCTTCTGCTAGCAATGGAAGCCAGCTGATGTTACACTGTGCCTTCCAGGAACAGTGAATGGAAAGAATTGATGGAGAAGTGTGTAAGTGAAGAACATCTGAAAATACGTGCATTAAACTACAAGCAAGTACTGAGCTTCTAGTTCTTGGCAAAGTGTACTGACACTCCATCCTTCCCACCCCCTTCTCCCTCCACCCAGCTAAAATCTAAGATCAGGTGACTGATCCAGCCTTGTACAGCAGCGAGGGTTTCTGAGGCTTTGGGAAGAGGGGAGTAAGCAAAACAGAGCTGGCACAAGTTGGTGTGCGTTAATCGCTACAGGCAAGCATGCCTCAGCATCACAAAATGGGCCATGAGGGTAGTTTGTGGAGTAAAAGGCTGCTGGAAGCAATAGGAAAGACATTCTAATAGTTGTCTTTAGATGTTTCTAACTAGGAAATAGTTAAGCTTCTTCAGCCAGAAAAGTTCACCGTAAGGGTGGCATTACATTTGTGAATGGTATTCAGGCAGAAATGGTGCTTCAGGGTGCTCATTGTGCTCAGGCATTGGTGTGTTTTCAGTAGGTATTAGGTTGTAAAGTAATGCAGATTATGTTTTCTGGGCTTTTCTATATTATTTACAGTGGTTTGTATGCTTTAAATACTACATAAAAATATTAGAGGGGGGTAAATACTGCAAAATAAAGAAACTAAAGTATAAAATGATGCTGCAAATGGTGACAAATGAGAAACCTTCAGAGAGCTGGAGCAGAAGCTTAGGAAGAACTGCTTTGCAGTGAAATGGTTAGATTTTCTTTCATTTGGGTTTTTGAGCAAAAGTCAGGACATTCCTAAGTGAACGTTCCCACAGCAATGCCAGTGTTTGAAGAAAAAAATAACACAGAATATTTTTTAAAGCTTCAGGTCTACACACCCAATATTAAATCTCTTGAAAAGTTACTGAAAGTTATTTGCTGATGGAAGTGATTTGAATCAATATTCATTCCTTAAAACAGGGCATTGACTCCAGTTCTTTGTGAAGTAAATTGAGTGTAATTTGAAACTTTGTATCCATTTACTTCTGCAAAGGGTTTGTCTGTGTGCCTATTACAAAAAAAAACCCCTCAAAATAAAAGTAATTGAGCGTATTTTTACTCTGGTTTGCAGGCGTGACAATGGCAGACTCTGCATGGTAGAGTTCACGGCAAGTATTTGCCTAATATAAGCCAAGCAAGAGACGCATACAAGCTTAAGGTAAATCAGTGTTTCTTAGTTATGCCTGTGAAATAAACTACAAATGTTTATACTTAAACATTTTGAAAATACAGGATTTCAAACCTACCCAGGATTTTGTGTCCAGATTGATTCTGATCTTTCAAAATTGGGACACCTCAAAATGATGTTCCCTCTGACATTGGCAGTAGATGCTGGAAATTATCATATGCGCTGTATCCACTTCTAGTATTTTAGGTGTAACAGTACAGAATAGCAGTTGCACTTGAGGATTTTTGTGAGGTGACCTGTAATACACCTTTCTCCTTTTGGATTTGATTTTACTCTCTTTTGTACAATGAAAAGAAAGAAGTACCTTGATATTATTAAAAAAAGACTTACTGTAGCACTGTGCAAACTGTCTGCACAGGGATGATTTTCCCATTGAGGTTTTTTTACTTTGCCTTTAGTGATAGGTAAGTAAAAGTGTTAGTTTTTGAATCTTGTGGCTGAGATGAATGAGGTTGTTAAAAGTTCAAGTAATGTCACTTCTAGAACTAAGCTTAGTGGTTAAGCTGAGAGTATTGGTTTTGTTCTCTACACCTCAGTCTCTTACCCAAAAAGAAGACAAAAACCTCTGTGCTACATTTGATAGGCCTTCCTGTGGCGTGTACAGTATCCATAAAGCAAAACATAAATGTGTGTTTCCTGAATATTTTGGATCCTCATTCAGAAAGTAAATGAAATACTGTGTTGGTATCTACCTTCTATATTTGCAGCTCTTGAGGTATTTTGAGAATCTCTTGATGCCAGAATCTGTCATTAACAGTCAAATGTTTTGTGGAAACTTTTAATGAAGTTTTTTCATTAGACTTTCAACTGAGATGTGATTATATTCTAACGATGTGATTATATTCTGGCTCTTACGGAATACATTCGATCACTAGTTCTCAAAACACCTTTTCACAAAGAAAGCAAATAAATGATAATACTGTAAAACCAAAAACTCTTAGGACCATCGGGTGACTTGTCCAATGCTATTCAGTCCCACAGTTCATAAGAGAACTTATGTCTTCTAAGCTCCAGTCTCATGTTTTTGACAGTAGACCATAGGATTGTTCTGCATTCTCACAGTGTGTATCTCTTGACACTTTCATTGTGGGTTGTAAAACTAATGATGGATCTTGGGAATGTTTAAGCTGTAAATGCTGACTGGGCATGGAACAGACATTGTAGATATGGTCTACATCCCAAATCTAAAGTATTATATTCTGATTACAGTAAGTTGTAGCTTGGCATTTACAATGTTTTCCTCTCTTGTTAATGTCTTAATCTGCAGTGGTCCCAAAATGCGCACCTCGTCTATTCATTCTGTTCTTCTTACTATGTCTTAAGTTGGACAAACTTACATTCTGATAGTTGAACATACTGTTGTAATTCAACCAATTTACTTACTAACTGTACAGATTGTCTGCTGGTATGTATGTACATTAGTGCTTGTGCTGGCAGCACTGAGGAAAACACTATTTGATAGCTCTGTGCAGGTGAAGTGAGCAGTTGCAGTGACTGGGAGCTGTTGCCTTGCATTGAGTAAGTAGCTTCTGGTGCTGAGAGAAGTTTGGGTGATGTAAAGATTGCAGTAGAAACAGTGTGTTTCCTAGATAAGGAAGTATGGTTGCTTCCTTGGTGAGGTTTTGGCACTAAAGGAGTTTCTCTTTGTCTTGCTGTCTCATAAGTAGCATTTACCAGACATTGACATAGTTTCTGTGGGTTGTGGCCTGAGCCCCTACAATAATTGAAACTTCATCTGATTTGTACAGGCTTCTCTAGTTGAAATCTGACTTTCCTAGTGCCCTTGCTCCTTCACTCTCTGAAGCACTGCTACCTCCCTTACTGATTCTTCTGCAGAAATAGTTACTCTTATATTTCCAACTTTTTTACTATTCACCATAGTAGTATTTTAAATTAAACTATGTAAATCATCAGTGAGTCCAGACTGAATGTTGATTTATGTGAGAGACTGTTGACGCCAGGATATATCTGAGATTGAGAGCTATGTGGTCTGCTTTATCTGTTAGCCTCCTTAATTGTCAGTGGTAATCTTGACATCCCACAAACATGAATTCCTGGAAAGTGTAATGAGAAATCAGAACTAACTGGTCTAGACAAGTGCTGACTGTGACAGTAATTTCATTGATCAGAATCCATTAAATGATCCAGTGTTCTCTTACGGATGGTCCTGGGTGCTGGTGAGACTGGATTTATAGGGCTAATATCCATCATCAAGTACTTAGTGGCTAGAGACCCTTTCCTTCATTACCAGCTGCGCTTCTATTTATATTATATCGCATACCAGAAGTTACAACTGTTTGCTCATCAGTGAGAGTGTATTTTATCCCTCTTAGATCTGGCAGGTCTAAGTGTTAAATCTATGTGTTAAACCTTTGTTTTTCTACATAAAATTGGTGTGTGGTGTCATAGTTCCAGCTCTGTACAGAAGAAGTTGGAAGTGACATCTGTGCTCAGATGCAACATTTTAGTGACGGGCAACTTCAGGAAGGATCTTCTTTGCAAAAGCTGTGATGAGATGTCCCAGTTTGCACCTGTAAATTGTTTTGCTGTCCCCACTAAGAACCTATGCTCACACACCTATGAAAACAGTTCAGTGTCAGCATCTAAAGTTGGAGTGGGGTGTATCTGCTGTTTGAAGAAATTCATATTGGAGGTCTGGAGCACCTCCCATATGAAGACAGACTGAGAAAGTTGGGGCTGTTCAGCCTGGAGAAGAGAAGGCTGTATGGAGACCTCATAGCAGCCTTCCAATATCTGAAAGGGGCCTATTGGGATGCTGGGGATGAACTCTTCATTGGGGACTGTAGTGATAGGACAAGGGGTAACGGGTTCAAACTTAAACAGGGGAAGTTTAGATTGGATATAAGGAAGAAATTCTTTACGGGTGGTGAGGCACTGGAATGGGTTGCCCAGGGAAGCTGTGAATGCTCCTTCGCTGGCAGTGTTCAAGGGCAGGTTGGACAGAGCCTTGAGCGATATGGTCTAGTGTGTGGCATCCCTGCCTGTGGTGGGGGTTGGAGCTAGATAATATTAAGGTCCTATCCAACCCAAGCTGTTCTGTGATTATATGCTACACACATTGCTAGGAGCATGCCACCTTGTATATACCTTGATCTGAGGTATCAAAGTCCTGGTTTCTTCTCAGAAGAAATACAGATTTCAGGGTTTTGGCCTTTGGGACAGGTTTGCTTGATGTCTCAATTTAGATGAAGTATTTGGTGTATTTATGTTCTGCATGCAATTAAATGAACCATGTTAAACCAGTTTTGAGAAACATTTATGACTTAAGAGCATTCTCCCAGGCTTTCTATGGGTGGTTGTCAGATTTGCTGCTTGCATTTTGAAGTTTTTATTGTCCCAGATTTTGCCTTTGATTCAGTGAGTGAAGTGTATATTTTTTTGCCAAAGGTATCCAAGAGTTATGTGCTCCTCTGGCTATGTGAGCTGTGCTTTTGGTTCCTTTGAAGTTTTTGAATGAATTCTCTACAGTGTTCCATAGTTACATATGCAAAGGGCATATTCTTTTTAACATTAAGAAGTTGTTTACCAGTATATTCCTAAGCATTTACAAGATCAGCTTTTTGTGAAAGCTGATTATCAAAGAAATATAACTTGGCATTTATGACAACTTCCGTAGGGCTAACATACCTGGCAAAGATTGGATTTAAAAGGAAGAAACCAACAATTTTTGTATTCCGTGATGTTTTAAAGCCAGGTCTGCTAGCAGGAATTTGAGACCATTTTTTGGCCATAAACAAATTTTCTATAATTAAACTTCAAAAAGGGAAAGGAATGTGGGTGAGGTGGAAGGAGGTGTCCTCAAGTTACATATTTGCTTCAAGCCCTACTAGGAGCTTCATAATCCAGAGTGCTATTGTGAAAAGTTAAAAATAAGTTCATAAAGTGTTCTCTGACCAATAGTCAGTTGGCACTAATATTCTAGAGAAGAGGAATCCATATCTTTGAAAATTCATATTTCAGATAATGGAGTTGTTTTTCTCAGGATTCATGGATTGAATTTTTTTCTTGTTCTTATTAAGCATTATGAGAAAAAGGTTTCTGTTGTTGTGATTAGGATTCCATGTTCCTTTAGAGGATGTAACACTTTATTGAATCATAGAATCCTATCCTAGGATAGTTAGGGTTGGAAAGGACCTTAAGATCATCTAGTTGCAATCACCCTGCCATGGGCAGGTATGTCTTACCCTAGACTAGGTTGCCCAAGGCTCTGTCCAGCCTGGTCTTTGAACGCTGCCAGGGATGGGGCATTTACAGCTTCTCTGAGCAACCTGTGCCAATGTCTCAGTACCCTCACAGTAAAGAACTTCCTTATATCTAACCTGAATTTAACTGAACTAATCAGGAAGAAATTAGAACAATTGAAAATTACTACCAAATAGCAATGAAAAATTCTCAAGAGCTCTCCCTGTGGAAAAGAGGGTATTAGTACATGTGATAACTATCCAAGTATATTGCAGTAAATGTTAGATGAGGACATGTATCTCTTATCCATGCTTCTGAAAGAAGGTAGGACAGAAGGGGCCTGCAAAGCAGTGAAATTGTGAGAACCTAACCTTGTATAACGCTTCTTGCAGGCAGATGCAGTTTTAGGTTTGGTACCTATAGATAAGTGAACGGATGTGGATTTTCTGTAACTTACTGCTAGATGACCATGAGTCTACTTTTGCAAACTAATCTAGGAGAAAGCAGAGAAGAAATTCTTTAAAAGATAACTAAAAATCCACAGTTTGTATTTAAATACCTGCTAGCTTGTGTTGTGGGACAGTTTGAATCTGCAAAAAGAGAAGTCTGAATCTCAGAGTAGTGTCACCTACTGACAAGGTGTTTGTACAGAAAATCTGTGATGTTCCTGGTTGATGATTTGCTTAAGATGTAGAAATAACACCTTTTTCCTTGTGGTGTTAGTTCTTTATGTTCCCTAATGCAGAGCTTTCTCGTAAGTTTTCATCTTACATAAGAGTACCTGTCTGCAGATTGTCATCTGTTAGTGCTGCTGCTGTCAGAAGAATGTAATACAGGAGTTTAGGGTTGTGGGGACTGCTGTTGGTAGCTCTGCTTCTGTCATGACAGCCAAAAAGCCAGACAGGTAGGATAAGTCCACTGAATGTTATTAGGAAGCTACAAGGCTTCTGTTTTCAACCATGTCATGTTTGCAGTTCTTTCCTTTGCACCCTTTCATGTATTCTGTATATTTTTGAAATATGCAGCTTCATTTTTGAGTCTAAGGGTTTTTACTACCTCTTGATGACTTCTTTTATTAGAAATATGCTTTACTTTCACAGTCTTCAGCATTTTACAAGATGGAGTTCATGTTGCAATGATTGTTACTATCTAATTTCAACTCCAGAGTACTCAATGTCTGTTTTCTCCTTCTCTATTTTAGCCTGAAGACTAGAACGGCTAGAGGAAAGTGCATAGCTGCAGGTATGAACAGTCTGTATCCCTCAGTTATGTACTGGAGCTTCATTTTAAAGGTTTCGAGAAGGTGTTTTTACTTTCAGTGATGAAGTCATTTTCCACTGCAGTGTGCAGTGCTCCCTGAACCTGAAACTCTTCACACTTTCCTGCCTTTCTACTCCTAAAGGAGGTTGGGAGTGTTAACAACTTAAGACTGCAAATACCAAGACAATAGGCTGCTTTAGCTCCATCTCTAATATAATAGTTCTAGAAACATTACTAACTACAAAGTAGCAATGTGTGTTGTCTTAGCGATTCCTCAACCAGAGCAGATCTTAACTACTCTGTAGTACATGAAACACTAAAGGTGTGTGTTAGTGTAACACCTCTTTTCGTCTGGGACAGATTTGATTATGAGTGTAGTCTGGTGTGAGAATCCTTAAAGCCAAATGTGGGGGCCTTATGGTATAATTTTCTTAATGCCTGAAGTTCAGGAAGGGTGTGTTTTTTTGTAAGACAGATGAGACAAGTCCCCCTTACTCTCTTAATTGGTTTCCAACTAACTGAGTAGTCCTGTTTTCTTTGCTTATGCTGCTTCTCGCAGTAGTTTGTATGGTAGAGAAAATCGGCTTGACAACCCAATAGAAAGCTCTTTTGTGATTAAGTTGTTATTTCTGTGGTTTAGCAAGCTGGAACGAGTTAGTGTGTGGTCACAGGAGTACTAAAAGAATAGATCAGACTGTTTGTAGTTGTGCACCTGAAGAGTTTGTGTTCATTTCTGAGTACAAATGACCTGTAACTGCTGTGTTAAGTAACACTGCCATGATTAAAATGGGATGGTTGTTGCTGGTCTGATGAATCACCTCTGCTATGGCAGAAATATTTAAGGTGTGCTTTAATCTGTGCACAACCAGGGAGAGTAGAGTTTGATACTGTCTTGTGGAAGCACGTGTTTTCTTCTGTGGTGAAATGTTTTCTACATTTTTCATAAATACATTGGAAAGGATATAGTCATGTCTATATCAAAAAGTAAATCGAATTTGTCTTTAAAGTGCAGGATATCCTGTCCCTTACATCTGTTACCCATCAGGGTAGAAAGAGCTAAAGTTAGATTAAGAAATCCTGGAACACCTTCTTTTTCAGTGGATTTTTAAGGAGCTGATGATTGATGTCTTGTGTTTGGAAGTAGTGGTTGAGGGTGTTGGTCTCGATGCATTGAGGGTGTAGCAAAACACTCAACTTCTGTCTTGAATGACTGGCGATAGGTACTTTGCCCTTCCTGCTCCTTTGCTGCTCCATTAGGACCACACAGAAGATAGAAAAGAGAATACTGGTCATTACATTTGTGTTTTTGTCTGCAGAGTTTGTATCTTTCGAGACAGATTAATCTGTCATTAGACCTAGTTTTCATACTGATGGGATCCTGCCAATTACAAAACACAGGTCCAAACCAATAGATTTGGATTACTTAACAAAATTATCAGATTATTACATAGCAAAATATTCAAGTTCTTGTGGTTGCTGAAAATAAGTCACAAAAACACTTCCATTAGGTGCAAGAGCTGTGGTTTCTCATCTTAAGACAAACATGAAGTTAAATTCATCTGCCTTAATGTGAACATAGAAAGGTGTCCAAATGAAAGGATTGTTTTCTTGAACATCTGATAATAGTGTATAAAAATGTATCCCAGTATGAAATGCCTCCTACAATGATTAATTCCGTAAATTAATTCCACAGAGATATTTCAGAATAAAACTGATGGCATTCCACGCTTCTGGTCTGATATAGAGAGTAAAATTGAGGAGTCAGCTTTGCTTCAAAATAACGAATCAAGCAGCCTTTGAAAGAGCACTTGGTTTCATCCCCCACTTCTCTGATAGCTGCTGTCTTTAAGCAGACAAGTTTTTTTGTTTACTCTGAAGCTCAGGATTGCTTCTTGGATTTGGAAATCTGTATGCCACGCTTTGCCAAACCAGATTAAACAGTTACTCTTCTGTCAAGTATTTGAAGTGCTTTATGAGAATTGCCAGGTTCAAGACTGAGGAACTCCTACCTCTGCGTATATGTACCTCTTGTCATATCTACATTAGCTGCGCTTATACTCTGCTGGAGAACAAAAATGCCTTTATAATACTTAAAAGCTCTGTGAATAGATAGCACTCTAGTTTTCACATTGTTCTTACTACCGTGCCCCTCCTTTAAGGTGATCCTGTTGTTTTCCTGAAGGTGAGGTCTGATGAAAATGCCATTGAGTCAGATCTGCAGGAATGTTGTGTGATGAAGAGCAGCAATTACATGGTTTTACCTGGAAGACCTCTGTGTTCAAATAGACCTCTGTGTTCTGTAGGTCTGAGCCCCTTCTGACATGGAAATGGGTGACATGGAAATGCAAATGGGCATTAAAAAACTTGTAGATTCTTCTTAGAAGGAAATCTACTTCAGTATCTAATGGTAATTTAGACTCATTGAAGAGGAAATTTTTAGTAGGCATGGTTGTATTTTCTTAACTGATGGAAATTGAATCACATTTATCAAGCTGGTTTTCTTTTGTTTGTAGGGGCTAGGAAAGCTTAGATATATTTCTGAGACTGACATTTTGATTATGGTCCTGCATGTGTAGTTTAAAGCTAGCTTGTTTCCTCTGTTAGTCTTTTCTACCCACAGCATATGTGGTAGATGGAATTGTTTGCTTTACCTGGGATACCACAACCCATTCTATATCATGGACAGTACTGGAGCTACACCTTTGCAGCCTTGTGCCAAGAGCTAGGGGGAATAGTGCCTTCTCATGTTCTATGTTGATGCACTATGTGGAAATTATTACTGCAGTGACTGCTATTTTTAACTGCAAAAATGTGCTCCCCTGGAGCTGTCTTGGCTGCATTTGAACTTTCTTCAGGTAACATGCAACAACAAGTTTTCATCTGAATAAAATAAAAGGAATGAGAAATAGTGAAATTTTACTGTAGTATTATATAAACTGATTCTCATTTGTGTCTGATACTATTAGAGACAATTTGAGGTTAAAGGACTCCTTAAAATAGCTTGCATGGCTGTTCTGATGGCTGCAAGTAACAATAACACTTGAGACTTGCTGCTTTGTTTAGTCCAAAAGTTCCCCTGAATGTTAATAGGGGAAGGAAAAAAAAAAGACTATTATACTTTAGAAAGATTTATGAACATGTCTGACTGCTATTCTAAGACATTGTAGTAAGGAGAGGCTTTAAAATCCTAATACAAAGTTTGTTCCTTCAAGTTAAGATGGCATGTCACATTTCTTAATTAAAAAAAGTAACTCTGTCCAGTTCTTAGGGTTTACTTTATATATGCATGAGGTGTTTTGCTTGCAATAAACCTTAAAGGCATTTTTGATTCACTGTAGTTCTGCAGTAATGCAACAGTCTTCATATGTGGTATTGTTCTGGAATTGTTTAGCTATTCTGTAGTCTCCCCTGGGTCCAATATGCAACCACACAGCAATTCTCTGTGTAAATGTAGTTGGTTTGCCCATGGTAGTGCTTTGTGGCATGTTTGGCTTGCAGACAAGCAGACTGTTCAGAGCCTTCCAGGACCCAGTGGATTTCCAGCTCCGTAGGAGAGTAACTTCTGGCTCTGTTTCAGTGGCAGAAAACTAACCTAAAATGCGTAGTTGATTCTTTAAAAGCCTCTCGGGCAAATACTGCTGAGGTGACAAAAATGCATGTTTTGGGTGCATCTTTCAGGCTAAGAAAAGATCTGTGTTTTCCTGTAGCGTAGGAAAAGATAGCAAAATACAGGCCTGTTTGAAACTGCATTTCTAGGTCTTGTGTTTGTATTTACAAAGTATTCTGTTCCATATAATTGCTTGCAGGGTTGTTTCTTACACACAAGAAGCTCAAATAGCTGAAGGTAAGCATTGGGCCAGTTGTAAACCTCAAAATTTTTGTATGCTGAGAGACAATATCTGGGGAGAGAAGGAGAGGAAAGGCTGTGTAAGCACATTGTACCTTTGCTTTCAGGGCATGATAACTTGCAAGCATTAGTATTCTTATTTTCTTCTACTGTAGATTTTAGTGTTGAAGTGCAAACGTGATTTGTCATCCATAGTTTCTGTGTCTCATGGTCTGAATTCAGGCTATAAACAAAAAAGGAAGTAGGGAGGGGGCAGGGGAAACCTCAAGCCTTGCTGCCACCTTAACTGTTCCATCCTGTCTGCTTTTAGTAGTTCTCTGTATTTTCGCGGGATAGAAGTGCATGTCCTCACTTCTTGTACTCATTTCCTGCCCTGTCGCCTGTTCTGTGTCACACGGCTGCCATTATTTCCTCTTACTATTGTTGTGACAAAGCCACTTTTCCTCCTCTCTCAAGAACTTTTTTCTATCTACAGTGCCAAAGTGGATGCTGATCTTTCAGATCCCTTTTGGGTGCTTAAGATTTGCTCTTTCATAATGTAAGTGGTGTTGTGTTCTAGCACTATGATAAGGAAAACTCAAAATTCTTCTCAAACTATGCTGGAATGTTGGCAGATGTTTACAGAAAATAGTAATCTTTAACTGATACTTTCATTTGCAAGCCTTCCCATAGAGCTTAAGCAATACCCCAAATACACATTTCATACCTCTTTACAAACCTGCACAACCTACAGCTAGGATAAAAGGATTAAATCTTCTATAGGTTGTTTTGTTAGTTTTAAAGCTTAATAGATAGAGGGAAAGAAACCGATATGCTTCTGCTTTAAAAGCAATTGTCCTGGGATGCATACATCAATGCTTCTTCCTCATATCAATTATTAATTGTAAAATGTCTTGCGAAGAGGGAAAAACATGTGATGATTCCTCCTTGTCTGAGAGTAGCTGAAATGAATTTTTCTAGGGAGCCTGCGTTAAGGTTTGTTCTTCTCTGTGCTACAAGTATAGATGCTTTAATAGGTTGTTGTGCATTTATTGTTCCAGTTTCATGGTTTGATCTTTTGGCAATTTGTTCATTTGCTTATTTGCTTCATGTCTAGTAACTTTCATAAAGTATCTTCTCAGGCAGTTTTTGGTTTTGTTTTTAATTCACTATTGCTACCAAGAAATAGCGGATAATGCTGATTTTTTTCAATCTCCCTCTCCATTTCCTGGGTCAGAAAAAGCTGTGGAAATATGCAGGATAACAAAACAAAACTTAGCTGGGAAAGACAAGAATTTGACATACATTTCAGATCACTATTCTGAAGGTCACAGTTGGGAACTTTAAATACACAACTGGAGTCTAAAGCTAGCAAGAGAAACTCTTTCACGATAAGGGAAAGGCAACAGTCCAGGTACCTCTCCTGTTATGTTCCTGTGAACATTAAGGAAGTGTTTCATGTATTATTAAGGAACAGGCATAAGGAAAAGATAATTAAACGCTAAAGAAAAGATGGACTTTTAAGAAAATATTATAATTTGAAGAGTTTACTTACATGAACATCTCTTATTTATTTCACTGTGCTGATGTAGTAGACTGTTATCCTAATGCTGTACAGGTCAAAGATGTTTCTACCAGAGCATTAGTTGATTCCTGGTCTTACTGTTTGTACTTGAAAACAGGGTGGGTGGGTAAATGGCTGCCTTTGGAAAAACCCAGGTAAATACTAACTAACATTGTCTATCACTTTGTAAATGGCACTATTGCAGACTCTGATATTTGAAGTTCTTTGGAGTTTCTGCCTCTGTAAAAAAGAATTAAATAGATACAGGTTCTGGAAATAATAGTTGTGACATATCTCAGAATAATGCCAAAATATTGAAGTAAACTCCAACCATAAGGCTTTGGAGGCTGTCAGCTTCCTTATTCCTTCTTGTCATAGGGCAATGAGAGATTTTATGGATGGAGAAGGGTATCTGAGGTTATCTTCAGGAGGTGGTTTCATTGCCAGTGTACTCCATTTCTTTCTCTTTGGTAATGCCTATGCAAGGCTTTGTGGTATAATCACTGAAGTAGCAGCCACGGCTGCAGTGGGGGAAGCACTGGGTGAGCAGCCTCCTGCTGCTGTGTTAGCTGACAGCTATGCACTGAGACAGTAAAACTCAGGGTGCATCATGCAGCTGTCTGCCTTAGAGAAGCAGATCATTGTCTGCAGAGCTGTGGGTCGTCATATTGCAGAATTCCAATGCCCACAGCTCCATTAGCATGTTCACAGCACGCTCATGTCCCCTCTCAGGCAAGCATAAGAAGAGGCAGTATGTCAGAGGGAGGTCAGATGGAAATTGAGGAAGTTTGGATGCCAGTGTCCTAAAGTTTGTGAACTTCATTCATCTGCTATAAGAGAAAGATAAGTCTGCTGTAAGAGATAAGTCTGCTATAAGAATGATAAATCAACTGCTTCTGAGTTCTTGTTAGACATCGTGTTACTAGCAGTTATTTGCAGAGCAGGATCTTGTTGCAGTTGTTTTGACTTCTCAGATTTGAAGAGATGTTATAATGTTATTTCCTGGTAGGTAGTAGGTAAGCTCTCATATTGCAGAGCTACTGTCTGTCATTTGGTGTAAGTTTTCCTCAAGAGTGAGCCAGATACTATGTCAGAGATTGAATTTGTTCATCAGTTATATAGTGGCATATTAAAAGCAATTGCAAGGCATTTTAAAAAGAGGGGAAAGTGTGGTGTCTCTCTGTGCTGTAGCATTTTCTGTAACAAGTCCAGGGGTGTGGGTTTGGGATTTTTGTTGTGTAGTTTTGGGAGGGTGATGAGTTTTCTGTTACTTGCTAAAGCAATTGAATATAGTGCTGATAACAGCTGAGTGTTTCTGATTAGCATTTACCTAGTATGTGTACGGGTCAGTTCTTGAGTACTTTTAACAGGACATCTCCTCTTTTCACTAATGTTTTTTGTTTTGTCCCAACACACATGCATGCTCTTTGGCTTGTTCCAGACCTGTCTTTGCCAGTCATAAAGGCTAGTAATCTGTGGTGTTTGTTTTCACCACAAAACTGACTCAGTGGTCTCTCAGCCTCTCTGTTTTCAGCTGAGGAGAACCAAGCTTGTGGTTTGTCTAGTAGCCTCTGATGGGTCTCTTCCAAGTAGTTGTCCAGTCTGTTCTTGCTCTCGTTTAAGTTTGTTGTATCTGTTCTGTCTTGCCAACAAGGAGTTCCGAAAATCAACTCTTAATATGAAATACCATCTATTTTCCTTCTCAGAGGAATGCTGTTGTATCGGGCATTAAGTTTCTGGGGTTTTAGCTGTCATTTGAAAAGTGAGATTCACAATGCTCGCTGCTTAAGAAGGTAATAGCCGCACACAACCTCTTACAGTTGGTTTGTGCGTTCACTTTGCTTGTCGTTCGAAATAGAAGCAGGAGGGACACCTAAACTGATCAGATAAATAAACATGTGGCAGTCAAAGCAGAAATGTTTGGCATCATGTTGGTATGTGGATAATGCTGTAGATACAAGTATTCCTTACTTGTGTATTACATTAAGGTCAAAGATGTTTCTATCAGCATTAGCTGATTCCTGGACTTTACTTTTGCACTTCCAGCAAAGTGATTGCTTAAGGTCACTGGCCTGTCTAAAGACCTGGTGCTCTAGACTACTTTGGTTCCCTTCGAAGTACCTTTGCACTAATGCATGCAGCATGGGGAGCAAACAAGAGGAACTGGATGCCTTTGTGCAGTCTGTGCTGTAATTTAGAAGCATTTTCATTAATAGAAATAATAGGTATCTGCTACAGAGAGCTCAGTTGGATTTTCATTGGCCTGTTTTTAAAGGAAACAACTCACAAGACTTATACTGTCATTCTTTCCTGAAAACTTTGTAATCCACTGTTCATATTCAGTTAAATTTATCACAGCAGTAGATGTGTCAAGGCATTAAAATCCTAATCATTTAGCATTAAGTCAGGGCAAGGTCAAAACAGAACATTTGGGTCTTGCCCTTGTCCATCGGTATCCGGGTAGCTCTGAAATACTCTGCCTATTGGCTATGGTACAGCTAAACAGGCAGAAGTCACTGAAGGATCTTGAGACTCATTGGATTTATTGTAAGGAGGTAAGACACATCCATGGGAACAGCTTTCTTTAGTATGTATTGGCATATTTGTGTTCAGTGTTACCTCTCTGGTGTTTAGGTTTATTGTATAGCAAACAGTATTCTCATTTCTTCATGTCCCAGGAAAGCATCAGCACATCCTGGTTTGGGTGTGTGATGTTTGGAAATTGAGGAGCTAAGAGAAGTTGCTTGATTTTTTGCATCAGTTTGGTACAGAGCTGAAACAAAGAGCCTTCTCTTCTGCCACAGCTTGCAGTCCGCTGATGCCTCTCTGAAACAGCATGTTCAAGCAGTAGGACTTTTCTGACCAGCTTAGTTAAGAACCCCTTCGTATGGTATCTTCCATACATATTTTCACATGAAGTTTTGGCACTGGGTATCTTGATTTAGAAAGGTAGAAAGTTCTGACTAAAGAACTTCAGAGCTGCCACAGCGGACACAGTCTGGTTTGTGGTTTCCTTCTGATAATGCTTAGTACTATGTACATTTGACAAATGGGTCTAAGATCTTAATAATTATTGATTAGTAGGTATTTAAAGCTCAGGTTACTTCTTAATATTCCTTTCTAATGTTAGCTAGAAGGTGGTAGTTCTTATGTGCAGTATTTTGATGTATATAGCAATCTTTTTATAAGTTCAAAATTGTTATTTTTTGCAAGTGTTGGTGCAAAGTTTTATCTCCTTTTCTAGAAAATTAACTTAAATACCTTGTTTTATCAAACAGGGTTTATACAACTTATTTTTAATCATTAGTCTTTACTATTAAAAAAAAGGGTACATTTAGCTGCCATTTTATTTTTGCCTGTCTTAGAGTGCTTAGGTATAGAAAACATCATCCTGTAAACCAGAGGGAAAGGTGACTTCTTGCTTCATCTGCTGGCTGGGAGTCTTGGGATTCTCCAGGTCGGAATTCATTCCTTTTGAGATTTCAAAGGGTTAATTGGAGTAGACATTCCACCCTGTAAGCCAGCAAAGTAGATCAGTAATATATTGATACACCTCATTCTTGTTGCAGAAACATTTTGAGGAAGGGGAGGACAAAAGCTAAGTAAAAGCTATTTTTAGAATAAAATTTACTTACCTGATTTGTGAAAATCCATCTAGGTCTGGAGAGTGTGGAGGGATTAAGTGCTCTCAAATAAATGCATAAGAGAGAACACTGGAACTTCACTATTTCTAAGGTAAAAGCAAGTGACATCCCCTTCTATCCTTTTTCTCTACCTGGTACTTCTACAGAATCTTCATATAAATAAAAATAGGTTTCAGTTAATTCAGATTGTAGGGAGCCCCAAAATTCATGTAAATAGAGGTAAATTCAGCATTCTGAATGTGTCAGATTTGTGTACCCATAGCGCGTAAGTGTCATGGAGATTGGCAGAGGAAGAAATTGCCATTTTGGCAATTAAGTGGAGGCTTTTTGTACCCAGTGAGGCATGGGGAGACAGTTTGGATTTCAACATGGGCAGAAAATGTTCTGACCACAGGCTTACATGATCAGCAGTGAAACAACAGAATATTGACAAATACTTGCTGGATTTTGATGAATGTAAATTAGGGGTTATCTGTTCAAAACCAAAACTGCAATTCAGCAACGCTGTAGGGATCTGGATATGAACAGGTAATCCAAGGGGAAGTTTATTCTAGGACCTGTCTCCTTCAGAGCTTCACAGTGTCTGATTTCCCTATAGCCTGCATCCTTTCCCATAGCTTGCTCTGACCGTCCCAGTAGTCCCTCAGCTTCAGATTTGTGTATGTTGTCTGAGGTTCAGGCTGTATTAAATAAAAGGTGGTATTATCTTCAGCTTCCAGAGTTCTGTCCTCATTGAAATGACCAAGGCTTTCTTAGGAAAGAAAATACAACACAGGATTTTGGGGTTTGTGGTTTATTTTTTGGTTTGGGTTTTCTTTTTTAGATTTTTATGCTCCAGGATGTGATGTAATTCTGTAAACTTAAGAGCAAAACTTTTAG
>JARCZZ010024203.1:0-28188 GCA_030323915.1 Brotogeris chrysoptera | reverse complement strand
TCAGTGCAATACCTGTGTCCAGACATGGCGCAATATGTGCCTTGCCCAAAGGTCAGACATGTAGAGCATGAGACTTGAAGATCAGTTTTGAACTTCATGGGATCTTTCGGTGTGCTGATGCACTTGTTGGCGTAAGGTTGATGTAAAGTAAAGTTGAGTCAAGTTGGAGTAAAGGTGATGGTGCTGCTGTAGAAAAGCTTATCCTGGTGCAAAAGAGAATGAGGCAGGAGTGAAAATAAGCTGCTGGGGGTGGGGTGGCTGTGGGAATACTTCTATTGGCTTTCACAGGCTTCCAGTATTGGTGAAACTTGGCTTAAGCTTGTTTCGAATAGAAATTATACGTTGGCACGTAGCTGTTCTTTAAACAAACTTGTAAAGCTTGTTTTCAGCAGCAGTGGTGATAAGAGAATGGATCTGGTTTGAGTTTCTAATGCTAATCTCTATGTTCTTGGAGGAATCTCTGCAAAGCCCATAAGGTCATCTTATTTTGCTTTTTATCTGCTCCCACTTAAAACTCTAGAATTACTGTTTATTCTTTTGCTGAAGGCAAAATGGACAGAAAGGCTTTAAAAGGGTTTCATAACTTGTGTCTAGCTGACTTGGAGAAGATGGTTAAGTCAAAAGTTGCTTTCTGTTGCTTCCCTCCCTTTTTATCTTTACCCGGAGGCTGAGTGTGTTGCCTGCTGGATGCTTCCAATTTCCTGTCTCACTGTGCTGCAGAACTGGAGAAACCTGGTCAGTGATGAATAGTCTTGATTATTTTTTGTCTGAGAGAGGCGTTTGGAGGCTTTTTGTTGTTGTTTGTTTCTTAGTTTGTGGGGGTTTTGGGTGTAATTGTTTTTTTCTTGGGTTTTGGTGGTTAGCTTTTCTTGGTGGCTGGGTGGTTTGTCTAGGGTTTTTTGAATCTTGGCTGAAAAACGTCCTGAAAAAAGAGCAGTGCTGTTTACTTGGTACTCAAGAGCCATTTGAAATTGGGATTTGTTTACCTTCTGTCTGGAAACAGATGAAGCACTTCTCAAATTTTACTAATAAAAGCTGATACAGCCATAACTCCCTGTCAGAAAATTGGACACTTCTGAGCAAAATTTATAGTGCTTAGCATCTGATGACTGGGATTTGAAGATGTTTGCAAAAAGGGATGTGTTAAAAAAAAAACAACAACATTTAACTTTAAATGTCGTTGAGTATTCCTATTTCTCTGCTGTGAGATTAAACTGGAAATCAAGTCAGTCTACCTTTGTTTCATACTACCTCCACATATTTCCTTTGTGTCCCATAAGTGTTAACTATTTACATCATTCATGGAAATATAATACTGTTTTTTCTCATCTCTGTTATCCTAATACTCAAATTTGTATTGGAATGGCTGCTAATATACTTAAAATGACAGGTGACTACAAGTCTTCTGTAGTACTTGTCATCAGCAGATTTTGCACTGCTTGTTGATATTGCAGTTCCTTGTAACTTACACAGAGCCACTGTGGAAGGTGTCAGTGCTGGAAAAATGAATGGTGTCTGCTAGACCACGCTGACATCGGACCACATCTGACATCTTGGTTTCTAAGCTCTTTCATCCTTTCCTTAAGCATCCAGTCATCTTGCTTTTGAGCAAACTAATTGGTCTTTTCTCAGCTGTGATGATCTGGTCCTTTTGTGAGCTGATAAGTTAACCCTCAAAGGTGTGCAACTAATACTCCTTGTTTCAGCCCATAGGTATACATTTCATTTCACTAGTTATTTCTCTCAAATAAAATACTCTTAAACCCAGAGGATTTTTTTTGTATGTCCTGTATGACTATCATGCTTGTATCTTCAGGATTGTTCTTTTCAGATACTGAAAAGCATTTGTGTAAATATTTTAAGTGTTGAAGGAAAGAAATAAATTTGTAATTATACCAAATTGACAAGGTTTAGGTTTTTTTTTTTTGTCTTTTTTTTTTAAATTGTTGCCACCCATTCTGCTGCCAGTAAATGCCTACAGAGTTTTATTTTCTTAATTCTTTGCCTTTTGTAAAAGCAATGCTTCAAAGCTCAGTGAATAATAGAATCTCCTGATTACCCTCAGGTAATATTTAACTGTTCTGCATCTGGAGAGGCATACAAAATGTGTGGTGAAACTTGTAGTGACCTCCAGTTTGCAGTTCATTTGGAGTTTATTGAGCTTGTCAGTTTAATACACTCTAGCAGGCAAGTGTTTTTTTATTGTTATGGTAAAGACAATATTCTAATAGCTTTGGATTATGACTACCTGAATTTCTGGTTGCTGAATCTGTACTTTGAAAATTCCTGTATAGTCAGTGAGCTTTATCAGTTTATCAATAATTTATGCTTTTTTTTTTTTTTTCCGTAAGTTCTTCTATGCTCTTAGACCATGAAGTTGCTAGGTATGATAATATTCCTTTCGATTTTTTTCTCTTGTTGCAAGTTTTAACTTTACCACCATATATGTAATCAGTATCTTAAATGTTCCCATAAAATACATCTGATATGAGTTTGTTTCACTAAATACTTCTACAGATGCCTCCTTATGACTAAAGACTTGTTTGCTTAATGTATGAAAATATTGCAGTTGTCACTAGCATGGAGGCTCACTGAAGTAGTGCTAATTTGTTCTTAAAAATGTTGGAAAGGATCTCCTATATTAAAGATTTGTATTGCTTACTGATTTTGTTGGATTGTTCCTATAAGTAAAACACAGGTGGTGGCTCTTATTTGTGTGAAGTTCTTAGGCAGTTCAGACTTGAAATGGAGATGCGAACAGCTGGTTTTTAAAAGGAGTGGAGCTGGGTAGAATTTCTCTTAGAACTGTACTAAGATGCATAAGTTTATTTCTAAAAGTTATTTCAGTAATGCCTGCATATAGTTCCAGAACATGAACTCTTCTGTAAATATAGGATGGACGTTATATTTCTTGGGTTTTTAACTGTCAGTTGTGCATTTATTCTGTATGCTCAATATGGTAGGTTTCCTGATCTCTGCAGGCACATTGGATGCCCCAGCCTGTAGGAAGTACCTGGGTGCTGTAGTCTGTAATAGGTTTTCCATGGTAAGTGTGAAAACTTCCTTGCTGCCCAGCAAACACAGCCTGCTTCTTCACCGCCTGCCCAGCAATGGTGGCTGCTGGCTTCTGGCAAGTTCACTATAAGGAGCAGAATGAACTTTCCCTTTGAATCTCCAAGGTTATGGCCAGGGGTTTGCGCAGTGGGATGTTCTGCTCCACACAGCTTTCTTCACTCCTTCTTCTAACATGTTGCTAAAACCAAGTGTTCCAGTTTCTTCCCCTGACAAGAATTTGTAGCTACGTGTTTCTTATCCCTCGCAGAGTCTCTTGTGACGAAGAGCTGGGGTACATGGGGAAGGGGACTTAGACATACAGATTGTTCTCTGTATGTGTTTTAAGTCAGTATTACAGGAAGAGGGAAGGAAAGGAGCTCCCACTCCCTCTGGCCTTGTATATGAGAAGGCATGAAACAAAACTCCTGAAGCCACACAGATCTCTGGCAGAGAGCAATGCAGGTAGTCTTCAGGGTTGTTGTTTTAGAACTGTGGTTTACTGAACTGATACAGAAGTGGTTGAGTGACTGATCTGTTTGGTTTCTCTCACTGTGAAGAGTTGTACAGACTGACACTCAGACTGCATTTTTTTTTTTTTGTGGAAAGAAGGCAGATAATCCCCATCAGAAAGCTGAGTAATATATTTCTGATTAAATGAAGATGTCTTCCATCCATTCAAAGTTGTGAGGTGCTTTCATATAAGGATGTGTTCAGTGTTGTGAACCTGCATGTACTGATTCTGTCAGCCCACAGAGTGAGGAGAAATAGTAATGACTGACAAAGTGTTTGGCTTGGGTTACAGTGGTGACATGTCTGACCATGGCTTTTGGATTGTGCTGCAGGTCAGTGTGTCTCCGTTCACAGTGGTTACTGTTATCAGTCATTTCAGCTGTGTGGTTGATTGTGGAGGATTCAATTTTTGGAGAAAGCTTTTTCTTTGTATAATTACTTTAGAGCCAGGTGGGTCCGAGTGACACTCACTTGGGAGTAGAAAACTGGAGGAAAGAGTTAGAATGTAGATCAGTAAAGTAAACAAATGTGAACAGTTTCCTTGTACATGGGGTGCTCATCGTTTCAGCCCAGAAGAATTCTTAGGCCAAGCTTTTTTTTCTGTCTGCAAAAGGGAAGTTTGGGTTTGCAGACTGCACTCCTAAACTCTTGTACAAATTCTCTTCACAGTGGAAGCTGCACTTCCCTTTCTGAATGGGAAAAAAAAAACTGTTGAAAGAGCTTGAGCTGAAAGTTGCCCTGTGAGATGTCCATGAGAAAGGTCTTGATGACCTTATTCAAATGTTTACTGTCTGTACCTAATACATCAATGGCAGTAACTTTCCCGGGGCTGTTGCTCTTGCAGTACTCTTTTGTTTTATTTATTTGTTTATTTATTTTACTGATGACATCATCAACTTTTGTGAGAACCCTGGCCTTTCTCAGAAAGGTACCATCTTTAACCAAATCTCTCCCCTATTTTCTTTAATGATATTAAACTAATGAAACTGTTTAATGTTCGTATTTCTATACTCACGGTATAATTATACTTGGTCTTGAAATAGCATTATTTACATTGAAAACTTTGGAGTGTAGATTAGCTCTTTCTAAAGTTACGTGTAATGGGAAAAGAGTTACTGTTTCTTCAGTTTTGTCTTTTAAGCATGTGGTTAAAGTTCCAGCATGTTCAGGTACAATGGTAAACCATCTTATCCTGGTAAATATGCTGAAGTGTATAATTCACCTTAGTATCTCAGCAGAAAATTAGTATGCTTTACTGTTTGCTTGTTCAGACTTGCTGAGCTGCATGTTTGTGGCAATTTTACAGTTCCGCCACTAGTGAGGATGCCCAACAAAATCAAGTGGGAAGGACAATTGCTTCAGCATTTTGAAATCAGCCATGTGTGAATTGTGTTCCTGTATTTAAAGCAACTGCAAAGGGAATATAGGCCCAATGTAGAACCTTGGGAATCGAGGCTGCAGGGGAGAGCATATCCAGCACTTCTGGCTTCCTTTCCACCCATAGGGTAGACTGCCAAGTTGCTGACAAGGGGAAGTAGTGGGAAATGTGCCAGCTTCTACCATGTAGACAGAGTTCCATAGGAGCTTCATCAGAATAGGTCTCTGACTTTTTCTGGACTTGCAATTTTTTTAAAAAGGGTTTTTTTCTAAGCAGCAGTTTAGCTGTATGCATAAGTATTTCCACTGCCTACAGAGTACTCGTGTGCATAAGTAGTTGAGACCGAAATAACTGTAAATAGCTGGGACTTAAACAAAAATACAGGTTTTAGTCTTGTGAGTGAGCCTCTAATAAACCCCTTTTGCAGTGGTGGAGCCTTTTAGGCTTTTTTTGTATCCTTCATAAGAAAGACAGTTCATTTCTTGTGTATTTATCCCATTTGGAGTATTGGTGCCTTAGGCAGAGTAGGTGGAACTATTCCAAACTGGGTCTTGTTCAGCATATGAATCCCAGTTTAGAGGAAAACCAGAACCTGATTTAACACTCTGCCCACCTTGGAGTTGCATGTGATTTGCAGGGCTCTGAAAGAAGCTTCTCTGCTCACCAACTGTGAACCTCTGGCAGCGGGCAATACTAGCATAAAACATGTTGCGCTCACAATGACTATGTAAATGCTGTGCGTCTTCCAGCCTTTTGGGGGGAAAAAGAAGGATAGAGGGTCTGGTAGTTTAGTATGTAGTGTAGTATATGTTACAAACTGCAAGACCTCCTGGTTCAAACAGTATCTCCGCATATAAATGCATGTTTGAGTTTACATAGGTTTAATACTCTTAGGTTGCTTCTGCCTAGGCCATGCTAGTAGTGCTTTGGTACTTGCTGACTTGTGAAATACCTAAAAATGATGAGTTTCTGTTGATTCAAAGGATGTAACAGTGAAAATTTCCTGAAGTATGATGCTTTTTTCTCTAATAAATCCAGGACTTTCTTAATTATAAATAGCTATACTTAAGGAGCCATAAGATTTTGAAAATAATTTTTTCTTCTGTTACTCAGATATAATTTATCTTTGTTCTAATTAATGTTTGTAAGGGGTAGACTACTGAACAGATTTGCCTTCTCCGGTTGTCATAGGTACAAAATGTACCATAAGTTTCTGTGATTGTAGAACCAAACGGGCTACACATCTCCCTGATTTGCAATCCACTTTACTTAGTTTGTAGGTAAACTGGGTTGGAACAAAGCCAGAAACCACATGGAGGGCTGATTTATGCAGTTGCAGCATTTTCAGCTCCGTGAAACATGGTCATCTGTCTAAAAGCTCATCTGATTATACTAGTTGGGACCAGCTGTGCTCTGTCTCCCCTCTGTGGGAAGAATGCAGCACATGTTATGGGAGCTGGTACTTTAAGGAGGACAGGCTCTTCAGGTATTCTCAGTTAATCTCTAGGGAAGAAGACACTATTGCCTCTGGATTTCAGAACACTTTCTTGTGCAGCAAATGTGATGACAAATACATTTGTGATTTTTTAGAGACACAAAGCAGGCCTATGGATTTTGCCCTAAAGAAAACTTTAAAACTGTGTTTTTCCCTTGAAACCACAAATATTTAGTGCATAAACATAAATGCAGTCAAAGTTTTCATTGTAGTTATAATTGGGCAAGGTTTTGTCATTTGTTAGTAGCAGTCAGTCTGTCCAATTTTTCCTCTCGTCTCTTTACAATAACTTTTGGAAAATAAAATACACTATGCAGAACTTGTTCTTCCCTCCACCCTTTATTCCCCACCCAAGTTCACTTTAGAGAACTAACATTTCACTTTCTCTTCTGAAGGCCCAGTATCTGCTTTATTGCATTTCTGAGCCTTATTGTGACAAGGCCTGCATTTTGATACCTAAAAGGAAATAGGAAATGAGGCAATACGCGTCCTTTCCATGTTCAAATAAATGGCATGTTTTTATAGCTGGGAGGGGATAAAGCTGGCTCTCACAAGGGAAGTGGCTAGTGTAGCTGGTTCTTACCATGGTGACTTTTGATAAGGATTTGTTGGGTTATTGTATACTTCTTTGCTGTTGCTAAAACAATCTGTAATTACAGGATTTAAAATGTTGGAGTCTTTTAGTTTAACTGTTTCTTCAGAAGCTGCTAATGGCCAGTCAGAATTAAAAGCTGCTTATCCATATTCATACAGAAGCTGTATGTAGAAATTTGTATAAATGTGTGGCTGGCTGGCTAATGCTTAACTCAGACGTATTAAGCAAGTAGATAGGAAGGCTCTCTTTTGAAACTGTTGATCTTTCCTATCTACAGTGTTCAAAGTGCTACAGTTTGGGTCCTGTATCTGAATGTTCACCTAGTATTTGTTGCTAGAAATATGACTGAAGCTGACTATGCAAATGCCTTTAGTCTTCCAGGGCAGGATTGCGTGGCAGTGTGTTCTTCGCTGGTCCTGTGCAGTCTATATTGAAGTCGGCCTTGTTCTAGCTCTGTTTCAGAGGCACGTCTTCCTCTGACATCTGTGGACATGGGACTCCAACTCCATAGTCATAGGCTGCCTGTCAGTTTAATTTAGCAATTAATCTAATGAGTGACATTAGTCTTTATCTTCTTTTTCACAGCCAGGTCAGTTCCAGTACACAGTAGAAGATTAACTTCTTGAAAAAGGCATTTCTTCCATAAACAGTCCATTAGTAAGACACAAGGGCGTGACTTGTGTCACACACGGACTTTTCCCTAACTGTAGTTCCGCCAGTGTTTCCTGGAAACTAGTCTTTATTTCTGGTCTCTTATATATGTGATATAGTTTCATAGTGATTTGAAAAGCACTTACGCACCTGTTTAAACAATTCTGACTGCTTTCTCGGTTACTGTCTCATTTTTAAGGGACTGTTTCTATGATGCAAGTCCTTGTGGTAGGAAGTAAAATGAGTCTGAAGTCTTTTGTGATCTCAAAT
Organism: Brotogeris chrysoptera; assembly: GCA_030323915.1. Lineage (NCBI taxonomy): Eukaryota > Metazoa > Chordata > Aves > Psittaciformes > Psittacidae > Brotogeris > Brotogeris chrysoptera. Next base: position 20,235 of record JARCZZ010024203.1, on the reverse strand, counting down.
ATTTGCTTAAACTTTGAATATTTAATTAAAATTTTAATAAGGAGTTTACCTGTGTGCTAGAGAAAAGCTTTTTACTTCCTCTTAGATATTTGTCTTGTAAACATCTTTCAGAATAGCATTCTTCTCATTGACCTTAAGATAAGTGTATTGCAAATGTGTTTCAGTAATATAAGACATCTAAAATGTCTTACAAATTTAACTACTACTAACAATATCATGCGTTCATTTGACATAAGATTCCTTTTGTAATTTCTCAGTATGTGGCAATGCCATTAAAGTGGAACACCTTCCAGAATTACGAGAGGTGTGGATTTTTTCCTGCTTTTTTCATTCTTTCCAAGTCCATTGTATAGCAGAGTAGATAAAAATATGATTACAAATCTCTAGTAATTAGACATATTCTCTGGTAAATCTTTTACTATGTCATGTTAACACAAGTTGTCTGTAACTAAGGTTGAAAGTCCATTCAGAAGACTCGTAACACAGCAGGGTGGTCACAAATGGGACTATAAACTAGTGCAGCTGCCATGCTGGTCAGACTGCTTGGCAGGTCACCTGTTTAACTTGCTGCTTTATCCACTCATATGCTGGAGCGTAGCTGATGAGTAAAAGTTTTCTTAGTAGAACCTCGGGGAGCTACTTCAGATTCAGTTGTTGTTACAGAGGAAATACCTTTCACCCAAAGGAAATCAGTAACAAGGGGGTTAATTTCCCTTTAAGTTGGTTCAGTGAAACCTTGCAATCTCATTTCCCATACTTTTGTGACTATTTCATTACTAGAAATTGCTGGGTATTACTGCTTCAAGTCAAAGTCTGAGTTTGTTTCCTATATTTGTGTTGGTTAAAAATGAAATTTAAAAAAAAAAAACACACAAAAAAACAACAACCCAAACAAAACAAAAAAACACTCTGCTTTAGGTTACTACTGATTTGCGCATGAATTCAGATTTGAAATCCTCAGGTAGGTGGTAGAAGTGTGGACAACATGCAGCTTACTGAGATTTCACTTAGGACTTTCTGGAAAAAAACACCTGTGACACTTTTGGAGGAAAGCTTTATAAGGCAGTCTTGACAATTTGGTATTTCCAAATAAGAATAAATGATCTGGAAGAAAACTGGCTTTTTCATTTCATTTAATTTTGAGTAAGACAGTTACAGCTGCTTGCAAATAAGTCAATTTAAAAATTGTGTATTGGTCTAAGTCTAGTAGTAGACTGTTAGACTGAGCCACTAATAACTTGGGTCAGAAGAAGAAAAGAGATGTAAAGCCATGCATATAGACACTCTTTTGAGCTGTGCAGGTTTAGATTTTTTTACAATGTGAAGATACTTTAATCTAATTGAGTGTACAGAGAATTACAGGAATCAGTTCAAACAGAAAAGAATTGTGCTTCTTCAAATACAAAAAAAAATTTCAAAAAAAGGATTAGGTGAGTTGGGCCTCACCTGTAGCTTAAGTACATGTTGGTACTTGAATAGGATCACAAACCAAGCCAAAACTCCTAGCTAGCAACTTCTTTGTTTGGTTTTTTTCTTTTTGTTTGTTTGGGTTTTGTTGGTTTTGTGTTTTTTGTTGTTTTTTTTTTTTTATCCATTTGTATTTTTACTCAATGTTGTCTCATTTTCCTCATGGTTATGCTTTTTTCAAAGTAACTCATATTCCTTATTCAGTGTTTTTTAATATTGGACTTTTAAAACACATTCCAGTCTTCTGTTCCTGTGTTCTAGATCTATATAGAGCTTCCATCTGAATGTTCATACAAAAAAAAAAAAACAAAACCTCTTCAATTACTCAAGTTTTGATTACATTTGAATAAGTAGTTCGGAATTTCTCTTGCTAGTTTTTGATTTATGTTTTCTGGAGATGAATGCATTTTCTTTTTGCTTTACTGTGCCCTCTTTGATTAGAATTGCTTATGCAGAAAGTGAAGGCTGGGTTTTAAATACAGCTGAAATGCAAAATTTAGGTACTTAAATGTGAAGCCTAAATTTGGTCCCATCTTCGGTATATTTTGTTGTTGTTGTTTAGAAAACCAGATTGCTCCTATGGATACTTCCACATGAATTGGGAAGCTTTTGTAATGTGAAGGCAGGGAGGAGTGCCATGCAGAACATCAGTCACTGATAATCTTTCACCTTCAGAAATGCACTGCTGGTTTTTTTCTGAAGCCAGCAATGAGAACATATTAGCAGAAGGGTATGTTAGCCAGTTTGCTCATAGTGATGTGGTTTATTCTGACTTTTCTTAGGATTGAGTGCGCATATTATGCAATGCTATTTGCATTATTAATTTGAAGTTGGAAGCGGTTAAGAATCTTCGAAGTATAATGCCAAAATTTTACTTTCCTTTTGCTTGAGGTGCTTTAAGTGTTCTTGAAGAGACACTGGTTTGGCCTGTGTCCACCAACTTGAAAACCAATAAGATTTTTTTTAAGGTCATCGTTCTAATGGACCAGAATTTGTTGTTGCATGAACAAATTATCTATTTGAACAGAAATGCAAGATCTGGTCAATGTTTGTATAATCTTCCCTTTGACCACTGATAGAAAATTTACTGGAAAAGCTCCAGAAACCAGATTAATATACACTTGAAAGCACGGATTCACTTAGTCCCTTTCTTATTTTAGGACATCATGGTGGTCAAAACTACAGTAAAATCTTCAGGAGAAACTGGTAATGGAAGAAAAAATTGCAGCAGGAATGCATGCATTAGTTTCAGAAATTTCTGTTAAAATGGCAGCACAGACAATTGGTGGATTTAGTGCTGTGAAGTGAACAGGGCACTCTTCTTAGGTTGGTTACACAGTGAAACAGTAACACAGTCAGGCCTTTGGACCTGTTTTAAGATTAAATGGTTTCCCAACCAGGCTGCAAAGTTGTAGTCTGTATTGGTAGGGATTTGAGTCTGGCAGTGAGGTATGGGGAGGAAAAGAGACAGGTCTTGGCACTACAGAAACTCTGGAGCTGGTTCAGCATTGTTATTTATGGCCTATTCTGGGTTTGCCTTTGTTGTACACATATGTTTCAATTCTTTTCCATTTGTTGTTCTTCACTGTGCTAAACAGTACGGTCAAAGTTACGGAAAAAGTATTTCTGTAGTTAGGTTCTGTACTAGAGCCTAGATCTTGGTAAGTGAGTTCCTGATTTTGGAGTGAATGCTAATTTTAAATAAAGGTGGTTTTGTAGATGCAAAACCATGTAGATGGCTTTCAAACAAAATATTAAAAAATAAAGCACATTCTTCCTTAATTATCCATATGTCTAAGTAAAATACTGTTGTTTAAAACCCTTTAAATTTATGAAATATTTTTGAAATGTGTCTGCAACCAAGTCAGTCCTGCAGTTTTAGTTTTTTGGGATGGCTTCTTAAGGTTTTAAAATCAGAGGAATTTTATAATTATGCAGTTTGCTTTCATTGGAGATGCAAAAATCCTAACCTGCATTGCAAAATTTTCTATCAGATAACCATTTACATTGCATCTCATGTGTGAGTTAGAAAGGTGTCTTAGATACATGGGGATAAAAGCACACACAGTATTTGCTATGAAGTAAGAAATCTGGAAGCCACTTTTAAAGAATAGAGGTTAAAAATATAAAAAAGTGGGAAACAAATATAAAAACTCCAGATAACTAACTTGCTTCACACATTGATCAGATTTTTTGTTGGCAGCACATTAATGCATGGGCTGGTTTTCATGCTCAGTTTTATTCTCAGCAAGAGCATTGCTTTTAAATTAATACTGTTACATAGATGTGAGAACATTGCTTATTGTGTCCTGGTCTGAAAAGATTGTGATATGCTGTTGTATGGATAAGAGATACCCATGTCCTATGGATGTGTAGGTAGTTTAAAACACTGTGAAATTGGAACTGGTAAGTTCCAAAAGGAACAGCCAGCTGCTACTTACATAGTAACATCTCTCAAATTAGCTAATGTTTTCTTTGCTGTACTGCTTACAAGTAGATGTATTATATGTGCATGACAAAAGATTTCTTTTGCTGGAAAGAGGATAGTTTTATAAGAGAAATATTTGCATTTTGTGAACTGTAAAATGACTCTCCTTAAAGGCAGATCGGAGTTTTTTGCTCCTTGATGAACTTTTAAAAGTACTGCTGTAAAAGCCTGCTGAGAGAAATTGCAGGTGACAAGTGTCTTGTACTTTTTTAGCTTAGCTCCTGCAGCTGAATCTTTAGTGGATGGTGACTTTGCTGTGGACGAAGTTACACGAGCTAACCAAATGGTTACTGCAGAGAATGGGCCCAGTGAATGTATTCTGCAGTGCAAGGAAACAAAGTCCTGATCTCCACTGAAACACTTCCTGTTGTGTTCTTAACGGCTCTGTGGCAGTAAATTGTTTATTACTTAAGCAAGTTGTCTAAGGAGAAGCTGAATTGTGACAGATTGTATAGTGTAGTGAAGTTCAGTTCTATGCTGATCATATCTATTAAGTTTATTTAACTATTATGTACTTTAAATTGAGTCAACACTGTACTGTGCTGTTTATAACAATTCAGTGCAAAAGTCATGTAAGACTGTCACATGAATTTCCCTTTTTATAATCGTTGAAACAAACAGCTGTATTTCTGCATTATCCATCCATTCTGTGTCTTTGAATATAATGATCCATCAGGAAAGAATCACGTCATGAAGCATGCTGAGATATTAGAACAGTACTTGAAAAAAAAATTGTTTTCCAGATTTCTGCCTCCCATTAACTGAGTTTCACAGAGATTTATTTGTGTGGTACATCACGAAAGAGAAGGGTTTTTTCTTAGCCAGATAAAAGAACCTGAAAGCAAGCAGCTAACTTCTGCAAAATATCTTTTCATTCTTCACTTCCGCAAGGGAAGGAGAACTTATGAAGCTGCCTTTAACTTCTGTTAGTAACTATCTTTGTCTTCATGCTGTTTGTGTTACAGCAGACATAGTTTGAAATTCCTGTCTCTTTGTATTTACGTTTCAGAGAGAGCATGAGACTGTATTGTTTTGGTTTTTTGGGGTTTTTTTTTTTTTGTTGGTTTTTTTTTTTTTTTACTAATGTGTGGTCTTCTTCTGTCTAGGCCTTGGGAACAGATTGCCTTTTTTTGTTGATGCCTTGAGAAATTTGAGGATGTTCTTTTGGTTTTGTTTATCTTTAATTCTGCTGTCAGCTTTCCTTCATAGTGTGTTAATAAATCACTATCAGTGTTAAGGTACGATAATCTGTTCATGTCTGCCTGTTAAATATCAAAAAAGGGACAATCGTTTTGATAGCTTTGCGAAGCAGGAAATTGCAGACTTCTTACGCTTTGTCAGAAACTTCAATGCCCAGAGCAGGAAGAACTGCTGAGATCCCTAAGAACATGTTCTGAGATGCAAACACAGTGTTTCTGTTTTAGCTTCACTGTTTGTGAGGAAATGTTTGACTGAACACTTTTTTTGTTGGTTTTTTTCTTTTTTCCTTAACAGTTTGTAGCGATTGATAATTATCTTGGGATTTGTTTAGATATGACTTGCAAGTCATTTTTCAGCAAGCCAAGGTGTGATTGGACCTTCCTTCTAAGAATTCATTGCTAGTATAGTTACTTCAGGGAAAGCCTTCATGAAATGGAACTTGTCTGCTTTCTTCATCTCTTCTAGGCTCTATGTATGTGATAACACTGACAGATCTGTTTCTTGAATGTCTGGTTGCATGGACAGCTTCTTTCAGAGGTTTAACATAGACTGTAGTTGTACAGTTTCTCCTTGTTCCCTCCCCCAAAGGTCAAGTAAATCATTTGGGATTTTCCATTTGCCACTTTGATTTGAGTGAAACTTACTGAGTACATCAAGCATTTTGTGGCAATATCAGACGTCCTAATCTTAAGTACTATTTCTCTTCCTCCTCATCCATATCTTTTTCCAAAGGGGACAGAAGTGTTAAGGAAAGCTAAAATAGTAGATTACACAGATAGCATTTCCTAGCAGTATATGTAACTCATGGTAATATATATTGGAGTCTGTTCTCCGCATTGGGAGAATTATTTGGGGTTTGTAGTTGAAATGCAATTGTATGCAATGCATTTCTTGTGTAAGATTTTTCTAAATATTTAGTGGGATTTCTTGAGTATTCTTGTGTGTTAAAGATAATGACGTGTAATTGAGGATATGCAATGTCTTCTACACAGAGAAGGTAAGTACCTTCTTAAGATAAACTTATTCAAAGTAAAAATAAGGAAAGCAAAGCCTTTACTTTGTGTATCGATTAGTTTTCCCAGTATTTGAAAGGGTACTTGAGTACCCTCCTCCTTCTTGACTTATGTGCAGGAGTGGATTTGATGATTACAGGTTTTGTTTTTTTTATCTTGCCTCAGGATTTAAAAGAAAGGAGGAAACTCAAAGTGTGTGTGTCTTTATGGAAATTCTTTAAGTTACTGTATTTGTAGGCCTTCAATATTTTGGTTTTTTAACAGTGAGTTTTGTTCCCTGACCTACATTTGTACAAGAGCAGGCACGTAAATTGAAAAGAGACAATGTGCATTTACTGCTAACATAACTTCTGTTAGTTTCAGCTGTTTTTCCCTGAGGTCAGCCCAGCTTTTTTTGAAAATCTGTGGTCACTTCATGTGACATATCTTTGGTTTCTAGAGTGCAGACTACCTACAAACCCAGTAGATGAGAGTTTACATCAGATAAAAAAATCAGTTGGGTAAATTCACATGGAGTCATCCTCCTCCAATTCCTCCCTGGAGCTACACATTGCTGGTGAACATGGGGAATAATCTAGGGGAAGACGTTGCTGAGAGGTTGTTCCTGTGGTTTTACTACAACGTGCACAGGCAGTTGCTGTTTGATGTAGGATACTGGGCTGGATGGACTTCTGGTTTGGTCTTGTAGAGATGCTTTTACGGAGAGATCCTGTGTAGTCACAGGCTATGCAGCTGGGAGCCTTGTGAATGCAGAAGGGTCTGCAGCTGCCTGTAAGCAATAAGCTCTGTTCTTATATTTATCTTTGAGTCACGCTGCTGTGCTTACTTTCTGTCCTGAAAATATAGTGGTTTATACCTACCATAAATAGGAAACAAAAGGAAGCAGTTATTTGGGGGGATTAATGTATTGAACAGAAAACAAAAAAATATATAGTATTATTTGCTTTCAGAGTGTTAAGCTTTCTAATTTATAGGATAATAGAATGGCTTGGTTTGGAAAGGGCCCTAAGATCATTTAGTTCCAGCTCCCCCACCATGGGCAGGGACACTTCACACTAGACTGTGTTGCCCACGACTCTGTCTAACCTGGCCTTGAGCACTGCCAGGGATGGAGCGCTCACAGCTTCCTTGGGCAACCTGTGCCAGTGCCGCACCACCCTCACAGTAAGGAACTTCTTCCTTATATCTAATCTAAACTTCCCCTGTTTAAGCCCATTACCACTTGTCCTATCGCTACATATCTGATCTCATGGCTGCAGGACATAACCCCTGCTAACTTGCTGATTAAATTCAGTTTGAGGAACAGACTTCAGATTTGGGGGGCTGTGGTTCTTTCTTCTGCAGCTTCATTTTAATAATAAAACTTTCTTCATCCTATGAAACTCTATAGTTTCCAGTGTGGTAAATTCCACTGCATGTGGGGCATCTCCTCTACTGGAATAAATTTCTTATCACAGCAGGAGTACTGTTAAAATGGAACACTTTACTATTATGTGTTAGAAGACTGACTGGAGTTTGTTCATCAGAAATGCCATCGTGTCTGTTTTCTTAGGAAATCGGTGCAGGACCATGTTATGATTGTACTGGAGATAAAATCCAGTCAAGCAGTTTTCCATTTTCTTCTTAACTTCAAATTTCAGAATGTGTGGTGTTGGTTTTAGGGGTTTTTGTTGTTGTTTTGTTTGGGGTTTTTCGTTTGTTTGTAAGTCAGAGCTGTATCTGTGAGGAGGAGCAGAAATTAGCAATTGAGGTGGGACCAGGAACTCCTCAAATTAACATTGCTGCTGAGAAGATGGTATATGGAACTGTTTCAGCAGGTTACCTACATAAGTTAGGGTAATTTCTGGCCCTTCCTTCCTCTGTAGTGGTATGTATAGCTGTTCATTCAGAGCCTTGGTATTTAAATTACCTAATGTGTTTCCAGGCTTGTTACCATGCCAGTTCTAATGTTAGTACTTGGTCTAAGAACATTCTAGCAGCAAATTCAAGTTTCTGCTTGCATGTAAATGTTTTATGGACCTTTGATTATTATTTTTTTAAATACTGTGTTATTTTTTTGGATGCTTGAAAGCATATTACTCTATGTAACTTAAGTGTTTATGGCTGAAATTTAGGTCCATAACAGAACTGAAAATCGTAAGTACCCACAACAGCTGTAACTTGGCTTTTCTTTAATGTGTATGGAATGGCAGATAGAAGAGTTAAAAGTAGTTCTATTTGGATGTCTTGCTGAAGTGGGTTTTCTTTTGGGTGAATACTCTGAAAAACTGTGAACTTTTTTGCTTTTCATCCCTCATAGATTTTGAAAGCTGCTTAGTAAAGAAACAAAAAGTTGGCAATTCGTATTTTTCCTGTGTTGTCCCTGAAATAAATTTTCAGTAATCATTATGAATGTCCAGTTTTACGAATGTTCTGTATGTCCTTTGGTTTGTCAGCATTCCCTGAGATTCAATTCAGCTATTGTTAAGACTGTGTAACAATGTTCTACTCATTCTGTGATTCTATAATGCTAAAATATCTCTTGTCACATACTGCTAGTAGGTTGGGAGTGTTTAGAACTTAATTCAGCTCACAGCAGTCTGCAACAATGTTGCAAACAAAATGCAGTACTTGTCATTCTTCTGTTTTATGATCTAGTTCAACTCTGGCCTGTAAAGTGTTTGCTGTGTTGTACATCATTTGAGTACATCATTTGGAATATTGAAAATATTATTATTGGGACATTAAAAATATAATTGTCAGCTTCAGTTGGGTTTTTAGTTAAAATTCAACATTCCTGTTTAGCTGATTTTGTGTTTTCTGATGAGCTAATTGGGAAAAATGTTGTATCTTGTGTTTATGCGTGACAGGTTTTAAGAAATGAATTGCACAGTGTTTTTCCTTATTAGCTTAACTTTAATATTTCCTAATGTATTGAACTTTAGGAAGTTGAATTTAAAAATTGCCATCAGGAAGTAGTTATTTTGAACTGAACTACAGAGAAAACAAAGCTTTCCATTGAGGCTTATGTTTGAAATCTGCTGCTTTCATGTGGTAGCTAGCTCTATGCCAACAATATATCATCTCTTAACCATGCCTCTTTCCTGAAAACGGGAGCACAGCAGTCCTCATGAGTCTAAATGCATGCCACACACTTCTGTAACTGCATTTTGTCACTAGCACTTGAACTAAATTTAAGGATGGCATTTTTACAGTAGCATGGTCTCCTGACCTAACTGCATGTTTGCTCACTCCACCCAGTGCTGAATTCTGTGTTACATCAGTTGAACTGACAGTGCTAAGCAGTAAGTCGAAAGCTGGTCTGCTCTTGGAGTCCAGGGCTGCAATTGTGTTGTATTCCCTTAGGGCAGGTGAGTGTGGCTGTAAGCATGACCATGTTTCCTACCTTCTGGTATATTTGAGTTGTCTGAAATACAACACTGCTGGGGGCAGCATTAAAGTTTAATATGTTGGCAAATACAGGTAAAACACATCTGTGCATTCAAACAGTGTTCCTGTTGAAGTTCCCTTGTAGGGAAGGATACATGTCATATGCTTGCAGCAGCATCCAGAGTTGTTCTGCTTTTGAAACTTGACAGAGCTACAGAAGTACTGTCCTGCGCATAGGGCTTTTGTAGCAGGCTCTCTGCTTAACATGTGGATTTCTAGAATGTTAATGTATTTCTGGCAACAGAATTTACAATGAAGTACGTTCATTTTATGATCCCTTCATAAATGAGACACTTGTACCAGAGACTGACGTGGTTTTAAGTGCTTTTCCTGTGTTACTTTAACTTCCCGTGCAGGTCCTTTTTTATAAAAATTAGAGAAAATAAAGAGCTTCTGAAGACAGTTGGCAATACATGTGAAACTGATGATACTTTACAAAACCAAAGACATGCATGGATAATTTGAGTAAAATCTCTGCTATTCAGGACCGAAGCTTCTATTAAGCTGTTTTACTTAAAACGCAAAAATGTTTTCAGTTCCACTGCTGCCTGAATCATGCTGACTAATTTCTAATAGTCATAGAATCAGGTAGGTTGGAAAAGACCTTTAAGATTATCAAGTCCAGCCGTTACCCAGGACTGTTGTGGTGGTGGTGGTAGTGACAACCAGAAAGTGGAGAAATATAAGCAAATATATATATTTTATATATGTATAAAGGCAAATTATACTTGTAGTCTGGCTTTCTCTTATTTCAGATTACTTCAGGAGGGGTGTGTTGTGGTTTTTTGGTTTTTTTAGGGAGGCATGTTAAGAAATGTAGAAAAACAGTAGTTGGGACAAGGAAGTGCTTTCAGTTAAGTATGTTGCTGACAGTGGAATTCTGTGTGAAAGACTTCAAGGGTTAAATGTAGATGAATGATATGCAGCTACGTAAGTTGTACTATTAGTCTCCAAATCTGCTCAGTGATGGAAGACACCTTAAAACAAAACGAAAAGTGGATGTTGATATTTGACTCTTTGTTCCCGTGTTCAACAACAGGCACTCCTGAAACAGGGACCCACGTATTTCTCCAGGGTTTATAGCTTAGTTGTATTTCACAAGTTCTGTAAAAATTAGCAAGGTTTTTCTATACTAAGGTGTCATTTTAAAATGAAAAATAGTCTGCAAATCAAGATGTTTGAAAACCAGGGTGTGAATTTGGGCTTGGTAAGAAAGCATTCTATAGAAAACTCAATTTCTTGTCATTTTAACTTCATTATGGCCTTGCTTCTCGTGTCGTAGTGAAATGCCATCTTCCAGATGGATGATAGGAGGTTTCTCTTTTGTTTCTACAACTTTCTCGAATATGTATCATGCAAAGTTTGAGAAAACTGTGGAAATTCTTTGCATGTATGTGTAACTAAATGATTTTTCAGCCTATCAAAGCTGGTTTTAACAATTTTAATCTTGGCACACTGGATGAAGTTTTCTTTCTGTATACCTTAGTTTTGGTTTTTAATAAAGTTGCTGTTATAAACACAAAAGTATATTCTGTTTTCTGGTCTCAGGGAGGCAGTACCACTGCTTTCACTTCACTGTAAAGTTCAGGTAAGCATTAATATTTCATGATAGCCTGACCACATGTTTTGTATCAGTTTTTAATATTAGTGCTTTCTGGTGGGGAGGCAGTGATGAAGCAAGGAAACCTTGTCATTGCAGTACATGAATACTTAGGCATTGTGAACTTCACATGGGAGTATCCCAGCATCCTTCCCTGTATTGGGAGTATTCATGAAAGAGCCTTGCTGTTCTTGTTTCAGATTTCTCAATGTAGGTTTATTGATAACGTCAGAATTCCAGAGAACTGCTCCGTTAAATTTTACAACTTGATTTGTGGAGTGTGAACACTATTGTGGACTGCAGATGGATGTTTGGTTGGTGAACTTCCATGAGCAGTCCATGAAAACCTAGTGTTAGTGTCGCACAATGAACACAATCTTTGTCTTTTGGGCTATGTGGGAGAGCAATTTAAATATCTGAAAGTACACCTGTGTGTTAATGTTTGTCTGTTTTTCCTTTGAAGCCACAGGCTTCGCAGCTATCTCAGCTGAAACAATGCTTGAGGGTATTGCGCAGATGGTTAATAATCATTTCCTCTCTTTGCCCTTCAGGGTCTTTTAGCATGGATGGATTGCATGGCAATTCTTACCCAAATTTTAATTGCATTGCTTGCTGTTTCGCAGCTTGGAGTCTTTCTGGCAGTTCTGCTTTGACTAAGTTAATCAAAAAGCTTGAGTGGCCCCAGGCTTATTCTATAAACTACCTTAGAAACTGTAGAAAGAGTTAGTTGTAGGTCATATGCGCTGAAGAAAAATTAATATCACTGGTCTTAAATGGTAACTGATAACTTGTCAACAACCAACAGGAGATCAGAACCTGTTAGTTTGCATGCTGACAGCCAATTTCTGATGACATAAGAAGTTCAAATAGGCAGATAGTTTAAAAGAAGTATCTAGTATCATGCACTTGTACTGAATATTCTATTCCATTTCTGATGATTGTCAGTATTAAATATTCAAAACAAGTGCCAAATAAAGCAAAATTTTAATTTTAAAAGCATCATTGTAATTCTGTTTAAGTTCCCTTTTCAAGTGAATCCAGCATGTGAGAGAAATTTTTGTTGTTGAAGAAGTCTCCTCTGCCTGAAATATACGTACATCTCTTTATTAGGCTGCTCCAGATAATTATCTTGCAGATAAACTTGGCCTACATCCCACCGAAAATACCTTCGGTGCTTATCTTGCAACCAGTGCTGTTGAGTACAGGTCTCTCAATAAGCAAGTAAATGCCTTTATTTTTTAATCATACTTATTTTGTAGCTTCAGCAATGTAGGACTACTTCCTCTTCTAAAACAATGGTGGTTTCTTTTTTTGTGCTTGTGGGTGAGGATAAATGAAAAACCTTTCTTACAAGTCACTTTAACATGATACCTGTCTGTGGCAATAAAGAAGACTACTTGAGTGCTGCTCTTGATGCTTTTGAAATGAATGTGTTTTGAGATTTTTGACAGTTTCAGTTGTTTGACTTTTCACAGGTTTTTGAACTCCCTTGTATGTCCACAAAACTTAGGTACCATGCTTGCCTGTGCTTTTTCCTGTCCATAACTTCCATGGTTTTCCAACTTTTTTTCCTCCTTCCCTGATTATCCCTTTCAATCAGAAAAAGATGACATTGGTAAATTTAGCTGTTCTGATTCAACAGTAGTATATGAAAGTTGTTACAGTTGTAACTCCTTCCTAGCCAAAACCCATACAGTTACCTTGGGGAGGAGATCTCGCAGTGGAGTTGAGAACTGGAATTGCTCTTTGGTTCTGCTGTGCTGTTGATTAGAAAGCCCAGTGAAAGATTAACTCTCTAGGTAAAGAGAACTTTTCTTTGATTCCTTTTAACAGCGGTAAGAAGCGGTTCATCCTTCTGCCAAACATACAGTTGGCATGATCTAGTTTTATTAATTTTAAAATATTATTACTTATTTTCAGTAGATTTTGTGGCCTCAAAGTCCTACATGAGTTTAGAGACAGATTTATTCCAACTACTTTATAAGAACATATGCCAGAATGTTCAAATAATGCAATTCAGGGAGATGGGTGAATATCAGTTTTAGATTTGGGGTTGTTCTGTAGTGTGTGGGGACTTTTGTCCTGTTGGTCATGTCTTAATCTTTACATACTTCCTTAGATACAGGATTGCTTTGTGTTCAAAGTGATGTGGTGATGTAATCAGTCACGTTTCATGAATTTTTACAAAACAATAACTGCACAATCTTGATAGAAGGAAAAGACTTCTTGTAGCTGGCAAGCATGGGGATCCTAAAAAGTGTTATCCTTGAATCAGAAAGTGCTATTTCGTTTCAAAAATAAGTGCAAGAAATGAGAAGTAGCCAAAGCATTTCTGCCGAAAGGCAGAATTGAAGTCACCATCCCCAGCTTCCCCATAGCATTTACTTTGTTTGAATACAAAATATTTGACTTTTTTTCAGCAGAGTGTAGTGCTTTTTTGTGTATTTTATTTTTCACTTCCTGTTTTGCCTTAGTGATTACTGATGCCATAGGTCTTGAGAACGTGGGGAGTATGGTCAAACTGGGATGCAGAGAGCTGGTTTGTAGAGCTCTACAAACTGAGCACTATTCTAGCAAGGAGAGAGATGGCAGTGCTTGGTGGCCCACAAAACTTGCTGAGGGTTGGCAGTAATCTGGGAAGTGAGTGGCATAAGAGAAATCTGAAGGTAGTAAAGGCATCTTTATTCACTACTCATATATTTAAAGCTTTGCACATTGTCGAATAATGTTACTCTTTCACGAAGCTGGACTTAGTAGGACCACATACATCTCAATAGATAAAAATTGTTTCATTTAAGATTGTTTCATAGGATAATATAAAATGATATCCAGTTAACCTAATAGCTTCTACTTTTTACATTCTGTCTCAAATACTGTATAAATGCTCAATACTGCTTCTGTTTTCTGTTGCATATATTAGCATGTTTTGTATAAGCATAATATCTAGCTATATGATTTCTTGTGCATGTTTTTTCTAGATGTCTGTAATGCTATTTTCATCTTTTTTTGGCAGGGTGCCCGTTGTTTCTGAAACTGTTTTTCCCAGGTGCTTGCATATGAGGGATTATTTTGTGTTTAGGAGCCTGGGAGGGAGTGGCTAAACTGAAACTTGTGTGCAAAAACTTTCTGATCAAAATCTGTTCACATGCAACATCGTGTCCTTTCTCAAATCACTGGTGACAAGCTGGAGCTCTTCTAGGTGATGTCTCTAGTGTTATGCTTTCAGACTGCTATATGAATATGTCTACAATTTATGTGTCAATTTTTAAGCAAATACTGAAGATACGCCTTTTCCTTTATCTGGGCTCCTTTTGAAGGAATGTGTACTCACTGCATTGTCACTTTATGTAATTTGCAATTAATACAGAGAATTTAATTTCTAAAGCATGTGTTACCCTAAATTAAAAACCTAAGTACATTGTTAAAGTGAGATATGAATGCAACATAATGTTTTTTTCTTGAATGAAATCTCAGTAATACACTGAAGATGATAAAAAAAAAGGTATATTTTTGTTAAGGGATAGTATGTATACTTACTGTCTTGTAATTGGCTTCCTTACTTTGTTATCATAGACCTGTATGGTCGTTATGCTTGCTGTAACATTGATTTTTAATATTTTTTTAAGTTACCTCAGTACTCCCTCCTCATCAGATAAGATTTCTGCAGTTAGTTTCTGTTTGTACTATGGATTTTGAAGAAGCTGAAAGAGGACTGAAACTGTAGTAATTTTTAGCCATATGCTTGCAGAAGTTTTGAATACCTTTTCCTGTCATTTTTTGTCATGCTAGCTTGTTGTTAGTTTACATAAATAAACATTTGTAATAGTAGCTGCCATTGTTAAAGTGGGTGTAGTTACTGTATGCTTGGCCTGTGGCTAGGTTAGTTGACAGATATCACAGGAAAGTCTCCTTGTCGCACAGGGAGATCATGCTCTCCCCATACACACAGAGCACTTGACAGGACACCAATGTTTTGAATAGTTCTGCATTGAGCAGACATTCATCTCTTTAGCAAGCTTTAATGCTTATTTAGTACAGCTTATTATTTCTGTGTCAGGAGAAAACATTAATTATATTAATTCCCAGAGTAACACAGAGCAGTAAGTATATGGACAAGAAATATGAAGATATTTATAAACAAACTAGAGCATAAGCTTAAAAAAGATCAGTACCAAGCAACAAAACCAGACACAGAAAATACATTAAAAAAAAAAAAAAAAAAAAAAGGATGATTAGCATACTAGGATCCTGCTTCTTAAGTCCTAAATGCTACTTCAGGATATCTGGTAGATAGCAATAATAATAATGCAAACCTTTTGGATGTGAAAGTGAAGAGCTTGAGAGATCATGTCATGTAACTACTATTTTTATATCCTGAAAATATCATAATGTGTATGCATATATATACACATATGTGTGTGTGTATACCTTGATGCATTTGAGTTGATGCTGGGCGATTAACAGCAGGAGGGATGAGAGCCCTAGGAGCTTTTGCAATACCTGTTTCAGATATCTGGTAACATTCTTAGGAAACATGCAGAAGAGAAGTCCATTAACTTTGCAGCAAGCATCTGTTGCAAATAAGGGATAGTATTTCTTGGCTTGTTTTGTGGGGCTTATTTTCAGTGGCTATTGAGCAGTGCCAAAATCTCAAAGTGTGGCTAGGTTCCTTCAGAATCCAGCCAATGGGAGCAATGCAGAGAAGCTGTTTGAGCAGCCAGGGATCACATTAGGAAAGCTAAAATCCTGATACAGTTAAATCTGGCCAGGGATGTTAATGGCAATCCGCAGGTACGCTGGTGATAGAATGAAAACTAGGGAAAATGTGTGCCTTCTCCATAAGGAAATGGGAGACCTTGTTACACAGGATATGGAGAAGGCTGAGGTACTGGGAAAATAAAGAACCACTCGCTGTAAGAGAAGATCATGTTTCAGACCATCTGAGGAACATTAAGGTACACAAGTCTATGGGACCTGATGACATGGATCAGCAGGTCCTAAAAACTAGTGAATGGAGTAGCTCAGCCACTCTACAACAGCAACTACACTCTGCAACAGGTTAACTGTTCGTGAATAAGAGAAGAGTAACTTATGTCATTTACCTGGACTTGTGCAGGATATTTGACACTCTCCTGCATGACATCCTTGTCTCTAAACTGGAGAGGACAACTTGGTGGATAAGGAATTAGCTGAATGGTCACACTCAAAGAGTTATTATTTCTTCTAATCTCTGTATGTCCATCCGAGCTCATCCCCAGTGTTGACTGTCACCATATATGACGTTTGCACTGAGCAGAATATATGATTTCTTGTATATTTGTTCTTTATCATTCAGTGCTTTTCCACAGAGCCCAGGGCTCTTCTCCTTGCAACCTGTTGTTAAATGTGTTGATTGTTCTGATAGAGCTGCTGTGCAGCCACTTGTTCATGAATATTTTCTGTGGTCACCAGTGGTTTGGCCACTGCTGATATGCAAGTTACCTTTGCTAATGTGCTTCATACAAATGTAAAATAAATAAAAATAAATCTTTTAAAAAATTAATAAAATTACTCAGCAGCTTATAACTTTTTTTCCTCCCTTTGACTGGGTATTTGTGGATATAGCAGACAGAACTTCCCTTTTCTTGGTGAATTGACTCTTAGCTATTTCAGAACTTGCCTTTTTCCTGTTTTCCTGCTGCTCATAAAATCTGGTCCAGCTTGGCTACTAGATAAAGCTGTTTGCCCAAATACAATAGCAGAGAAGCAAAGAGAAGCTGTTTCTAAACATTAAGAAGAGGAAAAATTTTTGGAACTATGATTCAGCTTTCCCAAATTGTTATATACCCTTTGTAAGAATAATACTTGCAGAGAATAAGTATTAAATTTACTGAGCTACTCAGAAGTGAGTCTTGCTTGTGCATTTCATAGTAGTTTGCTAAATAACAAGTGTATTGCATGCCTAGTTTTAAAATACTGAATCATTGATCCATAGAGAGCAAGTTGTTAATGATCTAACTACTCAATTACTCTTTGCAAGTCTTCAAAATTAAGACAGAAACAAAGGACAATGTTTTGCCTTCTTTATTGCGCAAGATGTTCAGTTGACTGTTTCCATGCAGTACGTTAATCTTATTGTAGTTAGTTTCATAGTTCATGAAGCAAATAATCCAAAGTGAATAATGCAGTTATTAATGTGCAGACCACTGAGCTTATGCATTAAAAGAAAATGGTAGTTGTCACACTGTTGAGCTTGCTTAATACTTCAAAATTAAAATTTAGATTCATTTCCTTGGCATTTCTTGAGTAGTAGTACAGGAGTAATGCTGTTGGTTTGAAACTACTGATGAAAATAATTGAGAAGATCTGTAATGCTGCCCTTTTGGGAGGGTGCAAAGTTTGAAAGTTAAGTTTTATCTGGAAGAAAAAGCCTTTTATCTTTTCCTTCTGATTCATGAGAAGCTGAAACATTTGAGAGCAAAATCCTTGCTCCATTATGAAGCAAGGATTGGGCTGTTGAGAAACATCAGACACCCTAGTCAAAGCTAGAGTTTCTCTGAGATTTGGTTTTAGGCCTGCTAATTGGTTTTGTCACTGCTGTTCAAATAAAGCGCCACCTGGCAGTCACTTCAGCACGTCATTACCTTGATTTATGAATAGGTTTTGCTGTATGAAGATCAGAATGCTCCCTGCACTGCAGGATTAAATCCTCAGTGGAATATACTCTGGATTTATTATTCGTATGTTGTTCTGAGGTACAGTGATAGGGAGACTGGCAGCCAAGCTGTCGTGTGTCTTACAGGGAAACTTCAGCTTGCCTGGAAGAGATGAGGGGGTTTGCTTTAAATTAAATAAAAACAATAAGAGTTTAAAAAGTGCAGGTTCAGGGACACAAAATGAAGATTTCTTGGAGTATTCATGAGCTCTGTGCAGTCACAGGAAGATATTTTTCCACATACCTAACAGCATCAGAATAGTCAGTAAGTATTTTAGCCAAGCTTGAGTTAAAATATGAAGTTTTCCTGAGCACTTCAGGAAACACATTCTATAAAAATACACATAATACTTAAAATGTGCAAAAAATATAATCACGGTTTGCTCAGCAAAAGCTTTCAGACTTGGTTGGTCTTTCCCACCTGCGTGGAGGAAAGGCACAAGAGTTCTTTGTGCAGGCAAGGGTAGATTGGTTTAGCTGTCACATGAGAGGAAGATAGCTGCTTCTGCTTTTTAGAGAACAAGCACAGATTGTGAAGCCTCCACTGTTGTATTACATTGTTCAAGGGCCTCTAAAAGACCTTTTTTTTTTTTTTTTTTATCAGTAGGGAAGTTAATCATGGTTATATGAACAAATGGAATACTGTGTCATTCTTTCACTGCTGGGATAGTGTTTTCTGTCTTGTATACAAAATACTCATGCAACTAAGATGGTTCATGTCATGGAATAACTAACATAAAAAAGAGTATATTTAAAACTTGCAGCTGTATCATTTCAGAGCTGTACTGTTCCTTAATGCCAAAATTTTTGTCTTTGAAGGGATTTTTTGACTGAGGACAAAATATGAAGTTGACCCTTCTTACACATAAGCTGTTCCCTTATTTTAAACTTTTAAGGCACATTCTCCATTTGGAGTCATCCTGCTGCTATTAAATCTTTGTTTTCCATGAATTATCACTACGGGGGGGGGATAATTTCTCTTTCTAGAAAGCAGTAGTATAGAATTCAGTGCTGGAATGAAAGTAATTGTCAGTCGGCATTAGTTTTGAAATTATGCATTGATACTTAACCTCTGAAAAAAATTTTCAGTGGATTGTTTCTATGTATAAACATTTTAAAATCCTTAATTGCTAGACAGAGTTCTGCCTAAAATTAGTTATTAACAGTAGGTTTAGATGCTGCTTGAAAGAAAATATATTTTGTTTAGAGTATCCATCTGCTTATTATGTTTCAGCACTAAACAGGAAGACTTATTTCCTGCCTCAGAATACTTTGTTTCCTTTGTCTTTACAAAGAAAAAAAATATAACAGGAATGCTCCTTCTGAGCAGGGAAAACGGGTAATTTTTGTAAGTAGGTTTTTGTCATAAGTAAACCTTAGTAATACATTGCTGATGAAGATAGGAATTGTAATTTTAACATCTTATGTCAGTGAATGTTACAGGGAATATACTATGGGTCATAGCATACATAAATGTAGTTTTAACAGCATAGCTAAATGTTGTGGAAGCTAAAGACTACATGCATTAAATCAGTGGTTGAAACTAGTATATAGCCTTATCTCCTCCCACTTTAAGTTGTGATTTCATTTTTCAGATAACATTTCATTCTGAGACTTGGCTTAATCAAGCTTGCTTATTTTTAAAGGCAGTTAGCTTCAAGAAGATGGGTGGGGATCATGTGCTGCTGCTTAAGAATGTGGTTTTCTTGGTGATTTAGCAGATAGCTCAACAGAATCAGGAAATCTTCCAGACTGTTCATATTTCTCGGTGTCTGACAGTGTTTTTTGCTTTTTTGTTGTTGCCAGCAATCACAATGAACTACTTTGCTGTAGGTCAAAAAGCACAAGCCTAGATGGATTACGCTTTCATTTTACAGATACAAACTTGCTGTGAATTCTGCTGTAATTATATCTGACTTGAAGAGCTTTTGAGTCATCAGTCACTTGAAAAGCAGCTATCAAGGCCAATAGCCATGAGTTTAAACATACTTACAGCATATTAGTTTTGAAGTCCTTTTCTAAGGAAAAGTTCATGTATAGGAGGAGGCACTGTATACGTAGTTTCACACTTGTGCACCTTATGAAGGTAGAAAATTTTCACTGCTGATTTATATTCATTTTGTAAATTGTTTTAAGGCAGAGATTGCAAACTTTGAATTGCCAAGGTGTCCTGGGTTCAGCAGCAGCAGTCATTTTCCTCCTTCTTGGTAGCTGGTGCAGCGCTGTGGTTTTGATTTTGGGCCTGGGAGCAGAGCCAATAACAAAAGTGTTTTCAGTTACTGCTTGGTAATGCTTTGGTCTGACCAAGGACTTTCTGAGTCTCATGCTATGCCAGGGAGGAGGG
>JARCZZ010024202.1:0-17948 GCA_030323915.1 Brotogeris chrysoptera | reverse complement strand
AGCATGACCAGCAGGTCGAAGGAGGTGATCCTGCCCCTCTACTCTGCTCTTGTGAGACCTCACTTGGAGTATTGTGTGTAATTCTGGTGTCCTCAACATAAAAGGACATGAAACTGTTGGAACAAGTCCAGAGGAGTGCCATGAGGATGATGAGGGGACTGGAGCACCTCCCTTTTGAAGACAGGTTGAGAAAGTTGGGGCTGTTCAGCGTGGAGAAGAGAAGGCTGTGTGGAGACCTCCTAGCAGCCTTCCAGTATCTAAGGGGGACGATAGGGATGCTGGGAAGTGATAGGACAAGGGGTAACGGGTTCAAACTTAAGCAGGGAAAGTTTAGATTGGATGTAAGGAGGAAGTTCTTTACTGTAAGGGTGGTGAGGCACTGGAATGGATTGCCCAGGGAAGCTGTGAATGCTCCATCTGTGGCGGTGTTCAAGGCCGGGTTGAACAGAGCCTTGGGTGACATGGTTTAGTGTGAGGTGTCCCTGCCCATGGTAGGGGGTTGGAACTTGATGATCTTTAGGTCCTTTCCAACCCTAACTATTCCATGATTCTCTGAAAATGGATAATGATGAATTATCTCTATCACAAATTCAAAGTTATGACAATGTTGTTTCCAGCATGTCTGAAGGTTATCTAAGTTTTGCTGAATTGTCCCATCCATCTGAACCACACTGGATGCTCAGTAGCCAGCCCAGAAACATCACCACCATATCTGAACACTTTATGTGTTTTGCACTTGAAAGTGCTTCAGGTATTGAAAAGCAAAGTGTCAGTCCTTGAGCAGGCTTCAGGGATATAGAGAACAGAGAAGGTCTGCACTTTTTGTTTACAAACTTAGGAAAAGAGACTGGCTGATGTGATCCTTGATACTCTGCCAGGAATTTTAATCTAACATATAAATTGGGGTATTTTGCTGCAAGGACTGTGACATTTTGAAAGTGCAGGCAGAATGCAAGAAAGCAGAAGGTGATATTCTGCTATAACATCACAGTGCTGATTCCATAGGCGGGTCATTCTGTGACAAGAGAGGAAGAAGAAAACAGCTTTCTCCTCTGCCCAGAAACAGCTTGCTCTTGCCTTCCATCTTGAGTTTAGACAGTAGTCTGTGTCTCAATTGCAGCTCAGAGACTCCTTAGCTAAGCATTCTTCTTTTCAGTGTGTTTCCTCCTCCATTCATTACAATATATTATTTTATAACCAGACCTTTTCTGTGGGTATTTTATGTATTGCTATAGTTTTAGTTTATAGTGGTGTATATATAGTTTATAAGCTTAGGAAATTTAAAAACTAAAATGTGGATAGTTTATTTTATTATAGAGTTTTTTCAAATATTCCCTTTCTCATGACATCACAACTTGTTATGGAAATAAATGTGACAATACAACTGTATTTTGTAAAAACTGTGAATCAAGCAAAAGGAGTTGACTGGTTCTGTAGATGCTGAGACATTGTTTTCACAGCATTAGCCCAGACAGAATTTGGATAAAAGAAAAATAATTATAAATTATTTAAATGGTGTCTAAATCAAACATTGCTTTTCCCACTTTATCACATAGTGCTGAGGGTTCTTTAAGGCAGCAAGTCTTTTTGTACCTCTATTTGCCTACATGCAGATACCTTGTAAAGGTTCATTAAGACATGCCCGTTCCTTTACCTGGGGTTGAATATCACCAGAGATTTTTGTGATAGAGGAAATAAACTCTCACAAGAAAATTCAGTGTGCAATAGTGACTCTCTGGGGGAATATTTCAAAGTCAAATGGGCATTAAGCTTGCTGTCATTGAAATGGGTTTTACATAAGACACAGACCAATTTCCTTTCTGATGCATTACTTTTTTCTGTAGCACATCACTATTTATTTCAAAGACTTCTGTGAGGATTCAGTGGCAGTTTTGCTTGCGTTTAAGCTGCAGTGTGGTAGTGTATTAAAAATGGACAAAGAAGGCATAATGTATATCTGAGGAAGTTAGTTTTACTATATTTAAAATTTAAAAAAAAAATGTAATAAAAACTAACTGCCTCAGATATATATCAAGTTACTGCATCTTAATGATTTATCAGGTTCTGCAAGTCAGTGGTACCTGACTCTGTCTTTGCTGTTACTTCATGGCAAATGTGAGGTAAGCAGAGGCAGCTCTAGTTTTACCAAAAAATGTTTATTGTGCTTCTGCGCTTTACCATACATCTATGATATCAGACCTGGAGGGTGTAAACATCATCACAGTGGCTCAGCAGATGTATGGTGCCGTCAAAGCACCTTCCAGCCTTGGCAACTCATTTCTGAGCCATAATTACGTACCTGTTATACTAACTACTGGAGTGTTGTTAAGATTTCAAAAAGGGAAATGAAAAAAATTAGGAAAGTCTACTGTTTAGTGTGCCAGTTCTATAAGGGACAATGAAATTCAGCTTCAGAAAGAGAAGGTGACAGGCTGACAGACTATGCCAACAGGAAGAGTAGAAAAAACGAATACTGACGTGTACATGGTAGAAGACAAAAATGGTAGGTAGAAAATCCTGGGGCTGGTGAGGTCTTAAATCTTGTGTAGATTCTTTCTGACACCCATTAAGTAAGAAAGCCAAATAATGCTTTATTATTTTATGTCTCAATTAAGCAAGAATTGCACAGCCTGTATGTCTGTGAATTGTTATTCGTGTATACATATACATACATATATATATACATATATTTCATGTGACTAAGTGCCTGCAGGTAACTGGTATTTAATATCTTTGGCTGTTTAAGTTGCTTTTCTTTTACAAACTCTCAACTTGAAGTGCAAGTCTGATCTCATACATGCGTAAAGTCAAGCCTGTGCTTAAGTAAGTTTTTATGCGACCAAGTCTTTCTGTAATCTCTATTATTTATGAAGGAGAAGTCTCAGCCAAGCAAATTCACTTTGCATTCTCTGGATATCTGAATGCAGAAATAAGGTAGGTTCCAAGTGTTCTCAGACTTGGAGTTAATATTTTCTTTCTAGATCAATGTTGACCTAACAGTTTCATTAATTTATCAAGAGAAGAGCTATAACCCTATTGTAACTTGCCTGACAATAAACACTATGGTAATTTCCAAAGACAAATATATTTTTTGTTGATCATTAAATACTAATTTTTTTAGTCATTTCTCCCTCTGGATTAAATAAATACTATTATTTTTTCAGTTGTGTACAGTAAATATGGATTTCAAGACTTGTTTGTCAGCATTTCTTAAAACATTTATGAGCATTGAACAGATGAATTTGTTTTTAAACATATTTTTTCATTTGAACACTTTTCCCTCTGGCTTTTAATATGGATACTGTTCATCACATATTGAATAAAGCAACTTTTACTTTATTTAATGCCTTGACCCAAATCACATTGTCTCCATAAATATTTTACAGTCTGTGTGCAACAAAAGCATGATTATCAAACTCATGTCTGCACTTGTAGGTAACATACTATAAAAAATTGATCATTTTACCTTCTCCTGTTTTTTAAGAGAGAACTGGTGTTAGTAACTGTCCAACTGAATAGAACGGGGTGCATGTGCATATATGACTCTATATATATCCCAGTATGTATAAATGTGTGTGTGTGTGTGAGAGTATATTTTAACACTAAATCTACAGGGATAGGATGCTGGAAATGTGGAGCGGGTTCTTTTGCCAAATTTCTGTCTATATTAAATCTATACATACACAAAGCAGAAAATATTATTCATTGCATGTCTCTCCAGGAGATTTTTAGTGAGTCTGGAAATGAATTTTCAGACTTGAATCACGGCTGCAAGTACAGCTGCATGTCTGGCAGAGGCAGAGTCTTTGCTGGTGGTGAATTGAATGGGCAGATGTAGCTTAACAGCTACTTTAGAATTTGAAGAAATTATCTTCCTTTTTTTATTTGTCCTGAATTTTGCTAAGCAAGCACAATAATGCCAGATGGATGCTCAGAAAGAAGTAAACTAAACAGTAAGGAATAAAATGGGAGAAGTGGTGAATCTCAGCCTGTTATCTTACGGATGACAAGAAGTGGAGAGTTTTACTGGCACAGGGTTCAGATCATCACTTAGACACATTCAAAGTTCTGCTGTTCAGAGATATGGTTGACTGAACTAAATGAAATAGCAGACTTTTTCTCATTCGGAATACAATGAATGAGATTTGACCAAAGCTGAACAGTGTACATGTAAATTCCAATTTGGTTTCCTTTACTAAGCATTTCATTTTGGATTATAAAGGAACAAAAGAAGGAAGTGCAAAAAAAACCACCACAAACTGAAAGAGGGATCATTTCAGCTTAATCTTTCTGTCAGTCATGAAAGGTGGAGCATTATGGTTCAGGGCTCAGCCTTCCACAACAGGTCCTGCCTTCACGCCTCAATCCTCTCTGCCTTTCCTAAGAAAAAAATATTTACTGAAAGCCACTGGTGTCAGCAGCAGACACTTTTCTGCACACAGGAAAAGTGTGTCAAATATTTCATTTTAAGACTGAATCCCTCATATTCCTGGCCTTCTTCTAACAGCCCATCCTTGGGGAGCTGGCTCCACCAACTAAAAGTGATAAGTTTCCCAAGTGTCCACATGGAAATGGCCTTTTGCAGTAAAACCATTTTAATATAAAAATATGTATTAGCATTTTTCTCTAGCTATAAACCTGGCTTGGTTCAATATTCCCTGAAGCCAGTGGAGGTTTCCCATTGGCTTATTTGAGGTTGAATCAGGACAGAGCTGAAGCTGGACAGTTTGGTAAGGACATGTATTTAGTAACTCTTCCTGCTGTATGCCACCAAATATACCCAGGTACTTGCCCAAATGTGGCCTTACTGCAGCCTGGAAGTGTTTGCATTCAGAATTTCTCCTCTGAAGCTGCTGTCACTGGCTCCTTTCACATCACATAGGTAAATGATGAATGCTAGAGCCTATACGGAACTATGCAGTCCATTTGACACGATTAAATCTAGGTATCAGTGTGCCCTATATATAGTGAGTTTGACTTCATCTTTTTTTATAATAAATTGTTAGCAAAAATTAATTGCATTACTAAATGTTTAATACCTATCTAATGGAAAAGGTGGGGGGAGACAGATATCCTAAACCACATTTAATCCCATTATACACAGTAGCAGGCTAACACTAATGCTTTGTTATGAATCCAGACTTCTTTCTCACCCCCTGCTCTGTTCCAAATCCCAACAACAGGTAGCCTTCATATGCTTCTAATAAAGGGTAAAAAGCCTTCTTCACCAGACAGCACTGCTTGGTCCACCACCAGCTTTTCCTCAGGGGGAAGACAGGTAATCTTTCCTCCTTCACTTCCCTACCTCAGCCACTTCTGGTAACAGGGCAACCCAAATCTCTTTTCATAACCAAAGTCTCATAGGAAAACATCACAAGGGAAAGCACAGCTTGAGCCTGTGGAAAACACAAAAGCAAATCAAATAAAAAATTGCCTAGTTTAGGTTCATCCAATTTCAGATACCAACTGCACAGAGAGACTATTTCAGAAAGTATTCAGCTACCTCGGGTAAATAAACTCTGCTTTTGTGATTGATGTGAGCTGAATAATCAGGCTGTTTATAGCAATGCATTTTAAAGGTATCTTTGTCAATAAAACCAAAGTGAATTTGCATAGTAAACTGCAGATAAGTTGCAGTAAACATTTCCCAAACAGTGAGTAAAAGCACATAATTCTCTTGCAAAATTTGAAACCCTTCCTTTAACTTCTCTAATTATTAAAATAAGCAAAATTGAATTGACCCTAATTAGATAAACCTGTCTTAAAACTCTTAGAGATCCTAAAATGAGGATAATACTGCAATGTTGTACGAAGTATAATGATAATTACTGCATTGGACACTGTACAATAATTAAGTAGGTATGTACTGGGGTCTAAATATGAGAAGATAGTGTCTGACTGTCATTCCTAAGATTTTATCAATTTGTAGTCATCACAGTGTCATTACAAAAAATGACTTAAATTTCACCATGAGCTTGGGTGAAAAACACTAGTTATTCTTAGCTGCTTGTTTGCAGAGTTGTGTTGTATGAAAAGCAATTATTATTAATTGAGGTGGTGCAAGTAAGGGAGGCAGGGGGAGGAAGGAGGCCCTACAAATGGCTCTCATGTTTGTGCATGGTTTATCTTCTCTCTCACTCCCACTTTGAGCTGTGGAGTTGGGGGGGAGCTGGCAGCTGGCAGCTCATCATCACAGACACACACTGTCCCATCTGCACTGCTTATGGTGGTGAGGTCGCATGGGGTTTTACCCAAACAGGATCTCAGGGGTACAATAACATACCTCTTGATTTGGCTGTGAAGTTATACTTATTATTAATAGACAAGATAAGAGGCTGGGGCTCTATTCATCCACTTTAGTGCTAATTATTCAGTTTGATCTGAGCCGATTATGATACTGATAGATAACCACACCACATTTATAGCTACAGCAAGCAGTGGCCAAGAACTTTGGCTCATGCTGCTGCTTGGTTTATCTGATAGGAAGGGAGGAGAAAAAAAGAAGCTGCTCTGGTTGATTAGCAATGTGTTGCATGGGACCATTTATAATGAAGCATATCATTTAAATTTTCCTTTACAAATGAGTCCAACTCTCTTTGCAGGCTGCAGGCTCTGTTAATTGTCACAAACATTGCTTCTTTTTTTTTTTAAACATTATTAGCTCTTTGGCAGGATCTCCATTGTTGACTAAAATCTTGGCATGATTGGGGCTTGCTGAATAATTTAGGTTGTTGGCAGCTGGAGTAGGAGAACACACACATCTAGTCAGGCAGACGTGCTGCTTGAGCTCTTTATATAATAGCATTGTATACAAAGCAGAGTATAGTCAGCAGTGACTTCTGTGTCTGTTTATAGGTAAACACTGATGTTAGTTTTACAGAAAAAAAAAAAAGAGGGATACTTCAAACTGCATATAATATGTGAGACAGATGCACTGCTGATTGTTCCGATGATTCCCTTAATCTCAGACTTTCACAGAATATGATTACTGCAGATTCTGAGGAGCAGCACTTCAAGTATGTTTCTGTGCACTTTGGCACTTTGGGTCTTGTGTATAAACACCACTGCACATAATAATGATGCTGTAAGCTTAGCCAGAAGAGAACTCATCACACTTTCCTTTGTGCAGCAAATGTCTCCCAATTGTACTGTCAGTCACAGAGAAAATGTGCAGCTCGAGAGGTGCCCATTTTGGAATTACATTTGTGTGCTGTATAAACTCCCACTTTTATTAAAGCATCTCAACAAAAGTAAAATACAAAAAACCTGCTGCGTGCATGTTGCTGCAAGGCACCCAAAGCATTAATGATGAGTGCTGGATAGGTTTTTCCAAGAGTTATATCTCCCACAAAAATTCTTCCTATAAATTGTGTGTAAGTGACATCTGTCAATTTACACTTCTTGTCTCGTTCATGTACCTTTATGCACTTAACCATCATTATAGTGACACCTATGAGACAGAGGTCTTGAAAAAGTTTGAGCAATATTGAATGAACAAGATAAATCAAAGATAAATAAAACATGAGTGCCCAGTACTGGATGTTTATTATCCTTTTGTATCATAAGCCCACTTGTGCATTGCCTCTCTAATTTTTCAAGTTGCCGATCTCTTCCCAGGCAAATCTTCTCCCTTCCAACCTCCTTACTCCTTAATTCCACTTTAAATCCTTTGAGGCCCCCTGCTTCCCAGGCCTTTTTCTTTCTGCCCTCAAGCCTGCGTCCCTGGAGAGGGAGGACTCCGCTAGAAAATGTCTCATGGATTTCTGTGACAGCTACTTGACAGGTATGATAGAACATAATGAGAAATGAATAAAAAAATCTTAAAGCAGTCTCAACAGAGAGAGAATAACTCAGTTATTGGTTGAGGATGAATGGGCTTTCTTCCTCCCTCAATCGCATCCCAGTTCCATAATCAGTGCTGGAACACAGGGTGGCAAAGGTGGCTGCAAGGTGGCAGTGTGCTCACTTGACTATTTTTATGGTTATTAGCCAAAAAAAGACCTAGCATTGTTAAAACTAGAATTTCCCCCCAGTTACGCTGTGATGCTTCTACTCTTAACATGAAGGAATAGGATGGTGAATATTACAGAAGCGTTATAATGCAAACTCCATTTAGAGATGCACAGACCTACATGTTTCCCAGAACAAGCATAAGTGTCAGAGTGCTCTTCCTGCAACATGAAAACCTTTGCAAACATACATGGAAAGCACTTCTGAATTTTACTAGTGTATGGCATTCCAATTATTATTTACTGTATAGATTTCACTACATAATAATAGCCAGCGCAAGTCCGTGTATAAATGTACTATGCAGCTTGGAAGACTATTGATGAACCCATCCATCATCAGAAAGAATCTATTTTATTAGACTGTGTTATGATTGCATACTTACAAGATCATAAATAAATGGCTTTACCAATACTTTTTTTATTTCTTAGAAAACTGCACAGACATCACCATCATTTGTTAAGAGATTTCTAAGAATTTCTTCTGTTCCATTAATTCGGCTTTTGTGCAGGAACTAACTGATTACGTTTGCCACTGGCATGTTAAGGGATATAACAGCAATACCTATGTGTGGGTAGGAGGAAATGTATGTGAAAGGCACATCCACCTCAACACTAAAGTGTGAACTTTACTCCAGGCATATGGCATGTCCCAGTGACTTTAATCTGAATACTGTCCTGACAAAGTTTAGCACATGCTAAAGTGCTTTGCTGGATTAAGACCATATTTAGCAGCTGGTTGTAGTTAGCTGTGTTGCAGCATAGGAAGTCAGTGGGCTCGGCAGCTGGTAGACTGTTAGCAACTGATAGCAACTGATAGCAACTGATAGACTGTCTTCACAAACAGTTTAGGGGTCTCCTTTCATGAGAACAAACTGAGGAAAATTTCCTTTCATGAATTCAGAATTTTTTAGGAAAATTTATGGTTTAGATTATATTAATAGATGTGAAGTAAGTTCTACACTGTCTCTACATTAGTTTCTTCCTAGAATGAATATTTCTCCAGATTTTCTTCCCCATGAATTTCACATACTGAACACTTCTGCATACAGTTATTTTCACCATCATGTTTCCCCAGACAAAAAATACTACAATGTGGCCACAGTTTGACTTTTACAACACATGACCCATTCAATTTACATTCAGAAATATCTGAGTTTTCATTCCTGGAAATATTTGGGAATACTGAGATGCATAAGATTTGGGCTGGATGTTAAAAGATCAGGTCACCAGACAGTGTTGAAAATGTGCCCCACTATGTTTTATAATTTAACATATAACCTTAATATTTTCCCAAACAAATGAATGATAAATACTAATAACAATGACAGGAAGTACCATTGGACTGAGCTGCACAGTAAAGTAATTATGTATTACTCAAATTCAAAAACTTTACTGGTATAATTTTGAATATGGTTTTGTGCAAACTCATCTCTAGAGAAATGAAAAGAAAGAAAACTATGGAAAACCAATGACTGATGCTTGTTTCCGAGTTCTTTTTGTCCCAGTGAAAAGCATATTTCTTCTAACGCAGCAGAGGCAGTTCTTATCTATCTGTTTGAGCACAAGAGCCTCTAGAGCATGAGAACCTTTTAATAAAGAAGACTATTCTTTTGTTATAAATCATTCATTGGGTAAGAAGAGACTCTTACAGGATTAGCAGTGTTACTTAGTTTGATGAATCTCATAATGTTAGAGTTTTAACAACAGACCCATAAAAATGTTGCTGCTCATACTTCAACCCAAAGCGCGACAGCTATATAGAGGCACACAGTTACAAAATGTTCAGGATGAAGAATTAAAAAAACTGGGGTTGATTAGCATTTACAAGAAACTTAACAACCAAAGGCTCTGTAATCTGTATTGGAGTAACACAATGTTGAGTTGATTTTCTATTTTTTAATGAGTATTCGACTATGATCCTAGTGTCACTGTGACAGAGATGTTTGATGTTGGGGTGGAAGAGACTGAAAGCATTGACTGTGTCTGCTCTTTCACGTGTGTCTGCCACAGGAATGGTAAATAGAGACCCTTAAAATGAACTCTGAGGTGACTGTGGGGCAGTAGAGAATCACCTCTTAGACTTAGACTGAGGTACAAATGAAGGACTTACTTACACTAACTTGAAGAGTTTTATTGGCAAAAATATAGAAAGGTGGCACAAGTAAATCTATTAGGTTGGGGGTTTCTTTTAGTTTGGTTGTTGTTGGGTTTTTTTCCTAGTGACTGTGTACATTTAGCCTCTCCAGGATAAACATCCACATTTGGCATCAGGGCTAAGTGGCTATATATATATATGTCAGTGGATCAGAGCTGGTCAAAAAAAAGTGTATTTTCACAAAAATCTTTGTCTTGACATCAAAAAGGAGAGGAGATTTTTTTTTTTTAATACACTATTTCATACAAAATTAAATGGAAAATTTTCTGTCAAGTACAAAAAAAAAGCTGTAAGCATAAATGCTTTGAATTGGTCCTTCAGGTTCATTCTGAGCTAAGCAACACAGGTACAAAATAAATATTTTCTTTCATCTGAAATAAATGCCAGACTGCGAATGTGGCTGTAAGCTGCACTGCTAGTATTTTAATCAATGGGCTGGAGAAAGATATTTGCATGTTTATAACTCCAAGCTGTGAAGGTGGAGAATGAAGGTGGAGAATGAAGTTGGACTTCACTGGAGAATAATATTAAATTTTCTCTTACCTATCAGTCCCTAGGAGTCTGTGGTCCCATTAGGGTCCACAGGTATCTAGCTAGCATCATCAAGCGGTCCTAGAGAGCTGTTCAGATCACCAACCAGAAACTCAGGTGAGCTGAACTACTGCTCCAGGTTCTCCTGATTACATTGGAGGGATCTTCACTGGCTGTGATGGGAGACTGGACACCCCATGCCAGCCTGCTGTGTATGTGTGTACCTAAACCAGAGGCACTTTGCCTGGTACGAATCACCCTTTGGAATCTTTCACCCAGGGCTGACTACTGAAGACACTGAACTGCAGGGTCCTAAAGTCTTCTCTGCTTCAAGTAAGGGGTAGGAACATGAGTGGCCTCCTCAAATGCACCAGTGGCTAATTATAAGGCTGGTTTATAAGATGGTTGAAGCAACTGCATAATATATAAAAAATTGTACAGTTTGAGAGCCTAAGAAAGGGAGTAACCCTGCATCCCAGAGATGACCTTCAGAGATGAATATCCTCAGGGGTAAGAGGGTACGATGCAAACTGCCATTCTGCAAAGCACATCAGAGTCTCCTCAGGCTTTTATATACTTGTCTCACAATTATGCTAATAACACTTTGGAAGTGCTGAAAAAAAAGGTGTCAACATGGCTGAACTTTTTTAACAGAAACTGTTTGCCAAGTTAGTGAATAATTATGGCACTGCTGAAGCAGCATTTTAAGTAAATAGAACTATTCCTTTCTCTTTTTCCAAAACCACACATTTTTATTGATGTTTCCTACTCTGCCTTCCTACTGCTCTGCTTTTTACCTCTGCTCTTGCACAATGGCTGTGGCTAAAATAACTTCTTACTTGATGTCAAATTTTACCATTTAATTTGAGAGTTTTAAACAAGGCTGTTTCCAGATCAGTGCTAGACTTGTGGAGATATTTGGGAAAATTCTTACTCTTCTAAAGCAGTTTGTTCTTCTCCAGGCAAATTTTGCAGTCTGCAAATTTTGCTACAGCATGACACAATCATTTTAAACTCTTTAGCTTGCCTAAATTGAATAGATTTGTAGTGAAAACTTTGATGCTCAGGCCAGAGTAGCACTTCAGGGAACACACGGAGCCCTGGTTAACAAGTGGAGTTTCTTGTTCACAGGAATAGTTTGGGCAAGTCTTATTTGCATATGAGGTTAAGGGCAGGAGAAAGGGTTGCTACTATTTTACTGTGGTCTGGATTCAGCAGAAACTGAAATATTTAGAAATTTTAAATGAACATGGAATCACAGGGGTCTGAACAGAATGATGTGCTGTACGCGCAGTAGTAGTTCTCCAGAAGTGGTAATTAGGTCTAGAGCCAGAGCTGTGAACGTATGACAGAATTAAGCCCAATAAAAGGCATCAGCAATTGCATACAAACAGAAAAACAAAGCAAACAGAAAAAAAACCCACAGAAATATACTCCCTGTTTTCATTGTGCTTGATAGAGTCCAGTATTACAAAACTGCAGGCTGATCTCGGAGGCCAGTCTGCTGCAGGAAAACTGCAAACTGTGCTCTTCAGGTCTTGCTAAGGAAAGAAAAAATAGCAGTTCAAAAGCTATTTTGTTGTTGTTGTTGTTGAGGGTTGGGGTTTTTTTCCTTATGCATCCTTTCATGAAGGAACTTGACACATTTTTAACTCAGACTAAAGTAAATGTAAAGGCAAGGATTCTAGGTAGCACATAGGTTCGAGAGCTAGTTAAATAAATCCTGGTTTTCATATCCTTTCTCCCTTCCTTTAATAATAATTCTTGAATAGGCAATCTGCAATGATACAAATTGATACACGATGCATGTTACATATGGAAAAAGTCACACTGTATCAACACACACCACACAGTTAAAACTGTTATTTAACTCTCCTATGCACAAGGGAAAGCTCTAGACTTTGGTTCAAGGTGAAGGTAGAAAACACGCTTTTAAGAAACCAGCTTCCTTCATGCCTCCCTGCAAACACCATGTACAAAGGGTGAGACAGCAATAGGTCTTGTTCATAAGCAGTATGGTTGCTAAACTTTGCTAAAATCTTGGCAAAACTGGCAGCTCTTCAGCTGAAATTGGCAGTCAGACATTTGATTTGTGTTGATCTTAGCTGTCACGTCATTGCTTTCACTCTTTCTCCTTGCTCCTGTGTTACTAACTCATTGAATCATTGTAGGGTTTAAGAGTTCAGAACCTGACAAAAGATTATACCAGCAGTCTTAGACAGCAGTTGCTTGTATTTATCTGTATACCATCCTTTACCTAACATAGGTAACTGTAGCTTCAATTTCAAGTTTTCTTGGCTGTTAAATAGGGGATGACTCTTGGTAAGTCAAAGCATCAGTGAAAACATGAACAATGCATTATTATGGTGTGGATAGGAGCTGAAGAATGTATCAAATGTCGGGAAAATAATCAGTGCTTTATAAATAATCAAGCAATTATCAAGAACGGCAAATCACACCATTAATAATGAGAGTGATCAC
This sequence comes from Brotogeris chrysoptera, assembly GCA_030323915.1. Lineage (NCBI taxonomy): Eukaryota > Metazoa > Chordata > Aves > Psittaciformes > Psittacidae > Brotogeris > Brotogeris chrysoptera. The sequence continues at coordinate 4,772 of JARCZZ010024202.1, read as the reverse complement.
ACTGACCACCCAGAGAAGAAAGTCTGTCCCTGTGCTTAAGATTCTACTTCCTCTTCCTTTTATTCACTAACTCATTTTCTCCACCCCCTTCCTGCCCCTAACCACGACAGTTTTGCTATATATGCAGCAGACAGACCTTACTTTAAACAAAAGGCTGTACTGACTCCAACTGAATACGCTGCTTAGATTAATTGGGACAGAAATAAACTCCATCCAGTCCAGATCCTTTTTCTGTCTTTGAAATGAAGTTTGTCTCTCCTCTCTGTTATTATCCATAAGATACCAGACAGAAGGAGGGAGAATAAAGAAGTGAGTGGGAATCAGAGGAGGATACCCCCTTCCCCTCATCTTCCACATGCAATGTTGTAGTCTTGCTACATTTAAAGGTCTCTCCCTTGTGTGCCTACATGCTCTGGTCTCCGCTTTCTTTACTAAGAATTAAATCACTAGGCAATCTACAGCAGATCGTGATGATGGGTAGTCTTTCAGATGGTCTTTTGGGCACTGGTTTCAGAGCAGAGCAAACTGCTAGCAGCAAAACGCTTGAATTCCTGCATTTTGAAGTTTCAAAGTAGCAGATATTAATCATCTGCTAGGAGACTTTTAGCAGAAGGCACACAATTTTCCCAGTGGTATCTTCCTTTTAAAGAAATTATACAAAGAGTAAAAAAAATAATGTCAGGATTTAGGATTAAAGAAAATGGCTAGATCCCAATGGATAAAGAAAAACCAGAATATTAAAAAATTTTATAAAAACTGAAAAGCACGTTACTCTTTAAGTCTTGAAAGATTTCTATTTTATTTTATTAAAGGGACTAAGTAGCCAGAGTCTTAGAGCTCCCGTTCTTAGCTTCCTGTTAAGGTGCAGATGCAGGTTCAGTTCCTCAGAAGCTCCCTGCACATTTGCCATTTATAGTAATTTCACCACTAATTCTCATATTTTATGAATCTTGATCTTTCCTTAGTTTTGCTGTAAATCACACCATCATCTGGATAAAATGGGTTTCAAGAGACTTAAAAGACTACAGGTAGGCATAAATAAAAAAAACTGTAAGGTGTGTGCTTTGAACAGCAGAGATTTAAAGGTATTAATGAGCATAATTTTAAGGATGGAGACATTGTTACTGTTACAGAAATTGATATCTCGTTTGGTAATTCTCATCCTGTTCACACCAGTTCACATATGTCCCTCAGCTAGATAGATAGATGATGCTGTATAATCCTTTAAACACCTTTCAGTTGATACAAGCACCACTTTTTGTACAAATCAAAATACTATCTTCAGGGGGAGAGTGGCATGTAGCTTTACTACATTCAATTCACTGAACAAAACTTAAAGAAATATAGCAATTTCCTTCCTTCCTTCCTTTGTAGCAGAACACAATACTGGGCAAAGTTAAAACATGGGTCTGATTTATTTTCTTCCTCCACGCTACAGCAACTCAGAAGTAACTCTTGAAAGTCCATGGACAGTTACTGATTCAAATCTTTATAAGTGTAATCAGATTCTCAACCAATTAAATTATTCAAAAATTAAATTATAAACTCTTTCTGTGCAAGAGTCAGAAAGAGAGCTCTCCACTCTGCAGCATCTCTAGCAGAACTAATTAGAGCCAGATTTTCAACTGTTTGTCATAAATCTATTATTTGTTACAAATCTACGGAATTAACTACAGCACACAAAAAATAGTAAGTCTTGTTTGTAGCTTGGCTCAAAAAGGTTTGTAAAATCTCTCCTCTGTAATTGCCTGGTTTTATCTTGGAACACCAGAAGGCATCAAGCTAATATCCCTGGTTTTATCACATAAAAATTGCTATATTGTGAGTTTTATCAGTATGGTTTTTGAAGTACCCAGGTATTACGGCATTTTGCCCAATTAACCCATGATAGTATGAGAGTCAATCCAAAATGCTTCAGTATTTTTCCTCTTGTTATTAATATAAAGTCTGTTTGAGTCTTTGGAAAGTTTTCATTGCTCTTTTACTCATTTCTGTGAATGATAATGAAGCCAGTTCCCAACACTTATAATGGCAAAACCAAGGTTAACTTCTGTTCTACATTACTGCAAGACACCTTAGGAGCATTTCTGTTTGTTAGTCAGCAGGTCATCAACAAAATGCCTGAATCCAGACCTTTGTGATCTTAAAGGGAAATATGGCTGTAGTGCTATGTAGGCAAATGATCCTATGCTGTGCCTGCTCCAGCTTCAGTTCTTGGCCTTCAAGTGAAAAACAAACTTGAAAGTTCACGGAAAAAAGTTTACATGCTCCACAGAAAATAAGTGTCAGGTGAAATACAGAAAGTCATTGCAGTAAATGTGTCCAGTAAAGGAAAATAAACTGTGAAAAGTTATTTAAAAGCAGCATTCAAGCCTTTCCAAATTCAATATTCATTGAACAATCAACAGAACCAGTCCATAGAGTACTAAGAAACTTCTGATACTCTTGCCCAAGCCTGAATTACTTTGGCCTTTTCCATTTGAATGCATCATGTTTATGATGCTGCCATAAACCTTGGACCTCAATTACTACATGATAACAGGTTTTTATTGCATTACCCTTTCCAGACCTGAGAGCTTGGATTTCCCTGCACTTAGGCACTGGGGAACAGCTGGGAGGTGGCCTGCATAGCCAATTAGTAGATTACTTCTTGAAACATATATTCTTCACCACAGAGGCCTAAAAATGATCTATCAGCTCCAACTACCTGCTGCTGCCATTTGGGAGAATGGAAAGAGGGAGAGAGAAAAGATTTGGCTACATCTCTATAATTGCATAAACAATGTATCATTCATTTGACAAACTATATTAATAGTGTCCTAGAGGGCATGCTCTGAACATGCAAAATTTTGCAAAGCACTTGTATTTTATGGCAAATCTTTTTAAATTTTCAGTTAAAACTATAATAAATATTGATTTTCCATGTACCATTACTGTATCTAGAACTTTCCTGACAGTGCCCATGAAATTTATTAAGTTATTTGCTTTGAGATTTTAGGCATCAACTGTATCACATCAAAACACAAATGTTGCTTTCCCAGAATCCTTGTGTGTTGCACCCAGGATTCCTAAGGAAATGATTAATTTTTCCCTCTGTTGTTCCTTGTTTTCATGAAGCAACTCTCATTTTAAGGTTAGCTGTGGAAGAGAAACTGCCAGGTATCTATCAGCAGAGACTTTGACATGCAAGGATAAAGGGCTCTCCCACAGAAGAAAGGTTTTGGAAGAGAGGAAGCACAATAAACAGTAAGAGTGTCATCAAATACATGGCACTTTGGATGGGACTATGGAGACTTTGCCCAGTTAGGTGATGCTTGTAAAAGAATTGCATCTCTACTCCCTCTCCTCCCCAGCCTTCAAACTGTTAATAAAACTTACTTCACTTGTAAACCCCTTGGAGACAGGGGGATCATAAGCTGTAAGGCCAAGAGCCCATGTTTCTTGTAGGCATTTAACGCCCAGTTGGTTTCAATATCACCTAAAATCCTTCTGGCACCAAGGCATAGGATTTATTCATAATAATGATTATCATATGAGACAAACCAATTCTGAGAGGAATCAAGGGAGAGAATTAGCCCAAATATCACTCAACACCACACCTCCCCCCAGGTTTGAAGAGCTGTGACAGAAATCCTCGAGCTCTCGCCGGCCCCAACATGTTGATTTTGTTCTGTTCCAAGAGTGTCAGAATGAATCCCCAAGTTTCTGTTGTCCCAGGCATAAAGGGCTGGGGAAACAGAGTAAATGACAGGGGACTGAGAAGCCCAGAATTTGAATGAAAGAAAATTGGGTTGCCTGCGTAACACCCAGTCATGTTTGGCACAGGCAGCATAGCATGTGGGCATGAATCAGCCCCAGGGGCAGGGACACAGTGGCACCGGTGCACATTCATGATCCAGCAGATTCGCTGTGACTCTGATCTCTCAAACACACTGGAATAACTGTCCGTCTCAAGACCACCTGTGTAGCACATACTCTGCAGGCCAGGCTCCTGGGATCTGTACATGTGCTGGAGGCATCATCTGCATGTGGGCAGAGACACGTCTAAAGTTTCCCATCCTGTTTCAAATGGATTGCCAGATGTCCAGAAATCCCTGACAATTGTCCAAAATCTGCAAACTCCACCCAGACAGAATTGCCAGGTGGAAAAAGTAGAAGCATCCAACGGAAAAAAAAAAAAAGAAAAAAAGAAAGAAAAAGGAGCTGTTTGGAAGGAGAGCAGGAAAGAAGAAACAGAAATGCAGAGATGACCAGGGAATAGGAGGAATGGGAAATACAAAGCTTTAGAAAAGAATGAACGTAGTTTGGACAAGAAGTCAAATAGCTTGGCTCTAACCCAAACCTTAAATTTAAACATAAAGAGATTATATCAGTAGCATGAAAGCTCAAATAAAACAGCTAGATAAGAAATCAGTCATAATTCATGTAGGGTTTTATTTGAAAAACATATAGGGGAAGATTCAAACATAAAAATTGCAGATGGTCAATATTAGAGTCAATATTCCTTCCTCCCTTCCTTCTTTCCTTCCTTCCTTCCTTCTTTCCTTCCTCCCTCCCTTCCTTCCTTCCTTCCTCCCTTTCTCCCTTCCTTCCTCCCTCCCTCCCTTCCTTCTTCCCTCCCTCCCTCCCTCCCTTCCTTCCTTCTTTCCTCCCTTTCTCCCTCTCTCCCTCTCTCCCTCCCTCCCTCCCTCCCTCCCTTCCTTCCTTCCTTCCTTCCTTCCTTCTTTCCTTCCTTTCTTCCTTCACCGTAGCGTCACCTCCCACATCTTAAG
>JARCZZ010024201.1:0-15590 GCA_030323915.1 Brotogeris chrysoptera | reverse complement strand
CAGTCTGGCAAGCCTCCTACCAAAACTGCTCTTCCCCTTCTTTGTCAGACCAGCTCCACCAGCCCCCAGTAGACCTGACCTACTAAATTGAGTCCCATCTTCAAGGTACCCAAAACCCTGACTACAGCACCACCCTTGTAAACATTTATTAACTCTGCCAGTCCTCCTAGCCTTTTTAAGGTCCTGCCCTGTACCCTGGAGAATTGAGGAAAAGACAATCTGAGCTCCAGAGCCCCTAACCATCTCTCCCAGAGCTCTGTAATGCTTCTTTCTATTCTCCAGGCTACTTCTATCTATATCAGTAGCACCCACATGGATCACTAGAAGTGGGTAATAGTGGGACCAACTAGAGCAGGCAGCCTCTCTGTAGCATTCCTGATCCAGGCCCCTGGTAGGCAATGCTCCTCCCTGAGACTGGGTCAGGTGGGCAGATGGGTGCCTCTGTTCCTTTCAGAGTACAGTCTTCTACTACTACAGCCCGCCATTTTTTCCTGGCAGCACCAGTAGAGATCTTCTTTACCAGTGCATCAGCCCGTTGTTCATGGTGTGAGGGTGTTTCCTCATTAGCCCCCTGCAGGGCAGCAAAGCAGTTCTGGGTGGGGACAACAGATTTAGGAGGAAGCCCCTTGCTTTTAATTGTCTTCTTCCTCCTTTTTTTTTGTTGTTTTTTTTTTTTTTCTTTTTTTTTTTTATTGCTTTTTCCCAGCTTCCTGGGTTAGCAACCTCCTTCTTCCCTCTATGAGCTACAGGGGCACTTGAGGCACAGTTTGGTCTTCGAGTAAGCAGTGCTGCTTCCTCTCAGCTTCCCTGACATCTTTCAGCCTAATAACAGTGTCCCGCAGCTCAGCCACCTGCTGCAGGAGGACCTCCACCAGGGAGCATCGAGTGCAGCCGTGCCCATTGCGCACCCTCACCTCAGGACACCGGCGCAGGCACTCTCTGCACTCCGAGGTCTGCGCTGCAGCCTCCCCTCTCATCGGCTCTATCTGGGTGCCAACACTGACCACTGCCAGGGCAGCCAGAGCAGAGATCTCAGACCAGGTCCTGCTCATCAGGTGAGCGCTCACCATCCCATTTGCCTACCTGCGCAAACTACCTCAAACCTGCCTGGTTCTTTGCGCTTCCTGGGACAGGCTTTTAATCACTCAGGGCTGGTGCCCCTCCTCCTGGCTCTGTCCCCTGTGAGTCCCTGCTTGGGTCAGCTGAGCTGCCGGTTCCTGGGCAAGTCCTGTTGCGGACATGAGGCTCCCTTGGTGCCTTGTGCCGTGCCACTCTGAGTTGAGGCTCCTGGATGCTGAGCTTCCCCCTGCTCAGGTATTGAAGGCATCCTCTCTATAGCTACTCACCTCAGCAATTCAATTATCCTTATCATGAATCAATAATTTCTGATCAGTTGCTATCCAGGTTTTTTTTTCATGAGCATGAGCTACTTATTTTGCTAAGACATTTCATGCTTAGTTCCTATACAAGTGAGAAATGCTACTTGTAACCTTGTTATACAGAATTCAAAGTTGTGAAACTTGTGACTCCATTAGTAATCTGAAGTTAGTTTGCGAGCCTTTCTTTCCCCTCTGAGTAAAAACCCTGATTATTTAGGAAGCAGCAGTCATTTTATAATGTATGTAAATAGACAGGATTTTTAATTTAATCCTTCCAAGGCCTCCTTTCCCCTCTCCCTGTATATTCTATGTATTGTGAAATAACTCATTATATTTTACCTTTTAAAAACATATATACATGCAGATATATAATAAATAACTCCAGTAGAGATTCTTAATAAGAAAGGATGATTTCTTTGTATGTAATAAAATTGAAAGTGGTCCCTGTTTGAAATTTTAAAAGTAAGTAATTTAAGATAGTGATTTTCATTTATTAAAGCTTACAAACGACGAAAAAAGTCCATGCAAGTGTAAAAACAAATCCAAAAAAAGAAATCAGCTTAAAATAATAGGTGACATACAGTATTTTCCCCTCACATTCGGAATGAAACTAAGATAATTATTTTACAGGGCTCTGCATTTTGAAGATTCTGCGTAACCTGAGTGTCCTTGGTTCAGCAGTACCAGCCATTTTTCTCCTTTATCTGTCCGCAGCCAGGGAGAATGATCCTACCTGTAGCCTATGGCAGAAAGCTCCAGGGGAGCCTCGAAGTCAACCCCTCGGCTTTTGGAGTTGGGGGATACAAAGGATATGTGGCCAGCAATACCCCAACTGAAAAAGAGATACTGGTAGCCTCTGAAGCGGTTTGATCTCCTTCGTAAGTGATTGGCACTTAAGCACAGCTCCTCCTGGCACCGTGGTTGCCCCTGCTGGGCTGGATGTTCAAAGGTAGGGTCTCTTCTACACATCATACAACCGATGTTACATGGAGTAAGTGGGCTGCACTAATTACAAAACGAGCTCAAATAGGAAATCCCAGTCAACCAAGAATTCTAGAAATCATCATGGACTGGCCAGAGGACAAAGAATATCACCAGAAGAGGAAGTTATGCATGCTGAAGAGGCCCCACCATATAATAAGTCCTCAGAAAGTGAAAAGCAGCATGCCTTGTTTACTGATGCGTCCTGTCGAATTGTGGGAAATCATCGGAGATGGAAGGCTGCTGTATAGAATCCTCAACGACAAGTTGCAGAAACTGCTGAAGGAGAGGGTGAATTGAGTCAGTTTGCAGAGGTGAAAGCCATCCAGCTGGCTTTGGACATTGCGGAACGAGAAAAATGACCAGTACTTTATACTGACTCATGGATGGTAGCAAATGCCCTGTGGGGGTGGTTGCAGCAATGGAAGCAGAACAAGTGGCAAAGCACAGGGGAACCCATCTGGGCTGCTGCACTGTGGCAAGGTATCTCTTCCCAGGTACAGAACCTGGTGGTGAAGGTACGCCATGTAGCTGCTCATGTACCCAAGAGTCAGGCAACTGAGGAACACCAGAACAACAAACAAAGCTGCTAAGATTGAAGTGGCTCAGATGGACTAAGATTGGCAACATCAGGGTGAAGTATTTCTGGCCCAGCGGGCCCATGACACTTCAGGCCATCAGGGCAGAGATGTAACATACAGATGGGCTTGTGATCAAGGGGTGGATTTAACAACAGACACTATTCCTCAGGTTATTTATGAGTGTGAAACGTGCTGCAATTAAGCAAGCTAAACTGTTAAAGCCTCTTCGGTATGAAGGACGATGGCTGAAGTACAAATATGGGGAGGCCTGGCAGATTGATTATATCACACTCCCACCAACCTGCCAAGGCAAGTGTCATGTGCTTACCACGGTGCAGGCAAGCACTGGATGGCTGGAAACACACGCTGTGCCCCATGTCACTGCCGGGAGCAATGTCCTGGGACTTGAGAAGCAGATTTTGTGGCGACACGGCACCCCAGAGAGAATTGAGTCAGACAATAGGGCTCATTTCTGGAAAAACCTTATAGACACCTGGGCCGAAGAGCATGGCATTGAGTGGGTATATCGCACCCCCTGCCATGCACTAGCCTCTGGGAAAATTGAACGGTATAATGAGCTGTTAAAAACTACACCTGAGCAATGGGTGGAGGGACTTTCAAACACTGGGGCACATATTTACCAAAAGCCACTTGGCTGGTCAACACCAGAGGATCAGCTAATAGGGCTGGCCCAGCCCAATCAGAACTTCTACATACTGTAGAAGGGGATAAAGTTCCTGTGGTGCATATAAAGAATTTACTGGGGAAGACAGTCTGGGTTATTCCTGTTTCAGGTAAAGGCAGACCCACTCGTGGGATTGCTTTTGCTCAGGGACCTGGATATACTTGGTGGGTAATGCGGGAAGATCATAGAATCATAGAATAGTTAGGGTTGGAAAGGTCCTTAAGATCATCTAGTTCTAACCCCCCTGCCATGGGCAGGGATACCTCACACTCACCCATGTCACCCAAGGCTATCTCCAACCTGGCCTAGAACAGCACTGGTAATGGAGCATTCAGAACTTCCATGGGAAACCCATTCCAGTGCCTCACCATCCGTGCAGTAAAGAATTTCTTCCTCATATCCAATCTAAACTTCCCCTGCTTAAGTTTAAACCCCTTACCCTTTGTCCTCTCACTACTGTCCCTAATGAAGAGTCCCTCCCCAGCATCCCGACAGGACCCCTTCAGATCCTGGTAGGCTGCTATGAGGTCTCCATGCAGCCTTCTCTTCCCCAGGTTCAACAGCCCCAACTTTCTCATCGTATCCTCATACGGGAAGTGCTGCGGAAGTCCAGTGTGTGCCTCAATGGGATTTGATTTTACGGGAAAATAGCCAATGAACTCAATTGCATGCTGTTTTCTGTTTTCTGCTATGCAGCACTTTTACAGCCCACCAACTAGATGTCTTCAGGTCACCAGCGACTGTCCCTGACTTCCCTCCAACCATCATCCCAGCAAAGAATGAACTTTGATGACACCAGACGAGTTCTGCAGTATCATCAGCAGGCAACAATCCAACACTCACACAGCCTCTCCTGCCCTGAAAGACTGTTATAAGAGATGGAACCTGACCTCATGCGCCAGATGGACTCACCAGCTTTATAGGGATTGGTCTATGCACTAAGGAATGATCTCTCTCTTTCTTTGTATGTGTGTAGATGTATGTATACATATATTTATATATATATGAGATAAGAGTGATGGCATACTGAAAATGTGGGATCTGAGCATGACGCGAGTGGTATGGAATAAGGGGTGGATACTGTCCTGGGTTCAGCAGTAGAAGTCATTTTTCTCCTTCTTAGTAGCTGGTGCAGTGCTGTGTTTTTGACTTTCAGACTGGGAACAGTGCTGATAACACTGATGGTTTTATTTGCTGCCCAGTAATGTTTACTCTGACCGAGGATTTCCTGAGTCTTATGATCTGCCAGGGAGGAGGGGAAGCCAGGAGGAAGCAGAGACAGGACACTTGACCCAAACTGACCAAAGAGGTATTCCATACCACAGTACATCATGCCCACTATATAAACTGGGGGCAGTTACCCGGAAGGGTGAAATCACTGCTCGGGTCAGGCTGGGTATTGGTCGGTGTGTAGTGAGTGGTTGTGTTCCCTTCCCTTTTTATTTCCCTTATCATTAGTCTTATTGGTGGTAGCAGTAGTGGTTTTGCATTATACCTTAGTTACTGGACTGCTCTTGCGTCAACCCGTGGGAGTTGCATTCTTTCAATTCTCCTCCCCATCCCTCTGGGAGCTGGGGGGGAGATAGGAGGGGGAGTGAGTGAGCAGTTGCATGGGTGAGTTGTCAACTGGGCTTAATCCATGACACGGAGTGACTTTTGACATCTTGTGGAACTTCATAATTCTCCAAACCTATCAATGAGCAAACAATTTTAGAGCAGAAGTCACTATTAATTATTAATCCTTGAAATCATATTTCAAGATTTTACTTCAGCTAGGGGCAGAAGAGGAGGCTGGTGGCTGCTATTATTATCAAGCACTGAAACGATTTCCTTTGTTGCTTGTTTTTTGTTGATATTAGTTGGTTGAGGTATTTTTTGACACAGTATAGTCATCTTGAATTGCAGGTCAGTCTGATTCTGATTTTTTAACTTAAGTTTTTTATTTGAAAGGATTTGCTATATTGGACTATCTCTGCTCGTGTTTATTAGGGTAGCATGTATAGACTACAGCTGTTACTGTTCTTATTCCTATCCAGTAAGTGGATAAGAATCCTGGATAGAGACTTTTAAGATCTTTAAGAAAGATTGATTTCATTGTATTAAGTAATCCACAAACATGGTTAGTACATTTTCTATGCTATTGTAAAGTTTGTCTTATCTTTGTGAAGACTAAAAATGAAGAAAAATATTTTTCAATCTTTTCCTTACAGAAGTTAGCCAACACTCCTACTCAATCAACCCTTATATCCTTTACAGTACTATTATGCGCCTTCTCTGTTTCAGACCTAACCATAACTGTTTCTTGCTTACAACTGCCTTTTTAGCTCTCCAGACAGCTAGCTCAAAGTAATATGTTGGTAAACAGCTCTGGAGCAATTTAACTCTGAATGGCCTTGGCACCTGCTCTATATCTCTAATTAGTGAGCATTTTTAAATTATATAAGCATCCAGAGACAAAGATATTGGCACATGTTTTGAAAGATGTAAAATAAATAAATAATTTATTTTAAAAATATCAATTACAGGAACATGATTATGATGATCTTCTCTTAGTAATAAAAAAATTAATGCATCAAATTCATACTTTTATAATCCTGAAATGCATTCTAAATTCATTAATTTTTAAAGATTAGTTAGGCGTTTTGTACAGCTCAAAAAGAAACATACAGGAAGCTGTACTGTAGACATGGTTCATTACATTAATGCTTTATAGTTTCTTTTTAAAAAATCTATATTGTCATTCTTCATTAGTCTGTTTTCTCTGCACAGGAATCAATACCCTCCTAAGGTTTTTATCAAAACACAGACATAGGTCCACATCTGGCCTCAGTCTCACATAAGCAGCTTTCTGTTACACCAGCAGACAACTCTGAAGGCAAGTAGACAGATTAGACCAAGAGCCAGGGCCCCTGACTCAAATACCTGACAATCTGCATAAACAAATAGAAATGAAAGATGGGACACAAGACTATGACAAAAAGCAATGAAGCTGAAAGCATGTGCTTGAGTTTGAATGGTGTTGTGGTTTAACCCCAGCTGGCAGCCAAGTCCCACACAGCCACTTGCTTACTCCCCTCAGTGGGATGGTGGAGAAAACTGGAAGAGTAAAACTGAGAAAACTCATGGGTTAAGATAAACACAGTTTAATAGGTAAAACAAAAGCTGTGTTCTCAAACAAAAAACCCCAATGAATTCATTCACTACTTCCCATTGGCAGGCAGATATTCAGTCATCCATAGGAAAGCAGGGACTCATTATGTCTAACAGTTACTTGGGAAGACAAACACCATCACTCCAAACATCCCTTCCCTTCCTTTTTCTTCCCTCAGCTTTATATGCTGAGCATGATGCCATATGGTATGGGATATCAATTTGGTCAGTTGGGGTCAGCTGCCCTGGCTGTATCCCCTCACAAGTTCTTGTGCATCCCCTGCAGACTCACCGATGAGGTGGTTTGAGAAGCAGAAAAGGCCTTGACTCTATGTAAGAAGTGCTCAGCAGTAATTAAAACATTTCTGTGTTTTTAATGTTTAAAATGTTTTTAATGTTTAAAACATTATCAACACTGTATCCAGCATAAATCTAGAACATATCCACACACTAGCTATTATGAAGAAAATAACTCTATTCCAACCTAAATGACTACAAATGATTTAGTTTAAACTGTGTTTTTTCTATGTATATTTCTTTTTTCTATTAAATACCATCATGGAGATCAGTGTTTCACAATGCTTTAGAAAAGTGTATTCTAACTACTATTTAGTCATAATTTACCAGAAAGTTCTATTTTTAAGTGTCTCTCTGCTTGGCATAAAGGCCCAGAGGGCTGCACAAAGGCACACAAGCAATTTGTGAGGAAATCATAGAGAAAAACAGCACCATAACCACAGTGACATAAGAATAAATAAATAAGTAAATAAATAAATAAATACTAAATACTGCACTTCTGATTTATCAGCTCTGGGAAAGCTTTAGTAGATGAACTAGTGTTTCTTCATCCTTCTTAATATTGTCTTAAAAATAAATTTAGCACTGTGATGTTTTATCACATTCAAGTGGGGTTTTTTCATATATAGAAATCAATATTTATTTTTGCTGAATATGTAGTACATTTTCAAGTGCTTTATATGAAAGGATAAAAATCCTATATGACATCTCAGCAATTTATATTTAAGGATATAAACTGCTAGCACTTTCACAACACAAATTACAGTTTGGGTCAGTTCATGTGGGAATATTTAACATAAAGCTTACCACAGCCCTGCTGAAATTAATGAGAGGCTTTGCAGTGACTATACTGGTACTAGGATGTTATCCTATAATAAGTAATTATTTATATAGACTTATGTAAGAAATAGTGTCACTGTAAGGTGGTATTATTACTTTACCAGCATGATTCTTATGATCTGTGGGGCACTTCTTTGTCCTATTACACAGAGCGTGTACATGTCAAAGTGGAACCAGGAAAGCCCTTAGTTTAAGGAAACTTTTCCATGCTAGAAGAAGCCTTTCCAGTAAATACCAATGTTGTTACAGTTCAGAACACAACCAAAAAACTGTCAGCTAGTCCATGAACTTGAAGGTAATCATCTAATTCAATCTGCTCTTGTGGAATCAACCAGTTCTCTTGAGATATCGGCAGAACCAGAAAAAGAATTTTGCTAAAATTACTTTTATTTTTGCTTTTTCTAAGACTGAATCTTTGTTCTGGAAATAATGGCATTATTTCAGTGTTGTTTAGTAACTGAAAGACATACTCATATGTATAAACACACATACACAAAATCGTATATATATATACACACCTGCATATATACACATTTGGATAAATAAAAGTGGGTTGTATTGAAAAGATAATTTTAAATTCTAGAGAACTGTATAATTTTGGTTACATTAGAAGCAACATCTTTCTTATTCTAATAAGCTACTAAAACATAAAACTGGAAATGCTGCTTTTTTCAGTCTGTAGGACCAAACTGTACAATGTATGAGACAACAGTCTCTTTAACTAACAGGATATGAAAATAACATCGAAGAGTGTTTTGCAATGCATATGTACAAAACCAAAGAAACAAGCTTATAACTTCTGCCTTAATGTTGCAGTTTCCTGACTTTTGGCTGCTTAACTGTATAATCATTTTGTTCTGTTAAAGTATTTTTAGACTAGATTACATTGCTTGGCTTTTTTGCAAAGGATTCCACTTGTTAATGATTAATATAAAGCCAGAGCATTCTGAAATGTGGATGCTTGACTGACATTGATAAACAGTGTCTTAAAGTCATTATGGTATAGCACTGAAAGTCAGGACCTATTTGTGTACAGAGAGAATGGCTAAGGGAAAACTGACAATAGAAATACTGCTTTTATAACAATAAATCTGTCTGCTACGTTCTTCCTTTACAGGATTAATAACTGAATAAATATATAATCCACCCTTTTCTGTCATGATGAATACACACGTGATCACTATCCATAACTCTGACACACTTTACTCAACACCTGTGCCAGTTTTCAGTGAGGAGCAGGCAGTTTCTCTTTACAAGAAAGGTAAAGGACTGTTTTCCCTATAAATTCCAGTGTTGGCTACTTTGCCTTTTGCAGTGAAAGAACTCTTCCACCCTCAGACCACAGCATGAGAGATTTGTAAGCTTCAAAATGAGCAGTAATTCTGCAAGGATTTCTTTCTAGTCTTGAAAGTCTTCCTCCAAAACAAGAAAATAAAGCAAACAGTCCTTCTGCAAGCATCTCTAATGCTGGTTAAATAGAAATATACTCACCCTACCAAGATGAAACATGCAGAAGGGAAATACGGACCAATTTGGAAACACTGGTTCACTGATCAGCAAATGTTCACAGTGAAATCTAATAAACTTGATTAGGACCATCAGTAGAAACTGTTACTCATTAGCAAAAATTTGAGATCTGAATTCTGAATCTGCTCTCGCAAATGCTGTCAAAAAGCTTTGGGACAATAAACTTAGAATTTTCATCATTTTACACTTCTGTCAAATACTGCTTTCCTTAAGAAGTCTGTAGCTAACTCCTCTTGACAAAGGCCTAATTCACAGTTTTCCTTTTAACCCTTAGGCATTTTTTCCACTGTCAATGTAAAAAAAGGACTTAGAGAAACTGACATATTTGTTACTGTAAATTCCTCACACTCCTGCACACACAAACACTGGCAAGTGCACAGTAAAATAAACCTTTCAAAAAAGAAATACAGCTGGTTTGTCTTCACAAAAATAAAAAAATCCCACAGAATTAGCTAATTTTTGAAAGTTTCTTTGAGCTTGTTTTCTATTAATAATGACATCACAAATAAATATACAAATATTTTCCCAGTATGTGAACAAAGTATAAACGCATCAGCATGGGATTAACTTGATTACATTGAAAAGCCCTAACTCTTCAGATAAACCATTCCTGTATTTAACATGAAGGCAGTGCTCCAGTTGCCTTCTCAGAATGGGCTGAAATAAAGGTCACTCTGTGTGTGCTTAGACTCTGTAGCTGCGACGATTTAACAGCACACAGTCAATAAGGGCACTGCCTCTAATTTGCCGCCTTCTGCTCCTGCCTGTGCGCTTTGTGCCCAGATAGATGCCTCAAATCATCAATCCTGCAAAGATGTTCTTTTTTAAAAAAAAAAAAAACAAAAAAAAACCAACACCCCCCCCCAAACAAAGGCAAAAAACAAAACACAAACAAAAAAAAAATAAATTTTTATTTGGTTAATTTTCTGTCAGATTAATGAACTAAATCAGCTCACAATGAAGTTGGTCAAGCACAAAAGACAGCATAAGTAAGAAGGAAAAGAATATGGGAGGAGGGAAAAAGAAAAGGTGACCTTTCCTTCTGGTAAGCTATTACATTGCTTCAATTGTGTTATCTACAGCCATGCTCAGATAAGATAAGAGTAGTGGAAAAGAGAGGTAATAGTGTAAAATCACTTACATCTCACTTTATTCTTAGATAAAGGTTTAGCATATCTGTAACCAGAAATCTCTACATATGAAGTTAGTATCACCAGATTACCAATTTAGAATAGAAGTTCTTGCCTCTTCTATGGGACTAACAGCTGTATTTTCATAAACTCTGGCTTGCTTTCTTTTTTTCCCAAAGCTTATACTTGCTTTTTAATGGTAAGGAAAACTAAGTTTTGAATCACCTGTTGCCCAAATAAGCAAGATTAATATACTAGATGAGCTTTGTTCTTGATATTTGCTTTCCAAATCCAATAAAGGACTTAATTATGTGTATCTCTTTAAAGTCAAAAATAATTTTTAGTCTATGGGATTTATTGGATCCTTTAAAATACACCTTTTGCTTAGTAGCCTGCTATGGGAAAGAAGATTTTTATGCCTCATATCAGAATAAAAAACATGAATGAATAAAAGCTTACTCAATAACTTCTGCACGCGCTCTTTGTATTTCGAAATCCAGTTTGAAAGAAAGGGCATAAAATACCTGGCATCATATTATTGCCAGGTTTTTTGCATCTTTAATGAAATATCTACTTTCATGCTAAGCCTTGGGCAGTAATATAGACAGAGAAATCATTTAGCTTTTCTATACTTTTATTAGTTTTCATTTTGCACTAGTCTCAACAGGGTTCATTAGGCAATCTCTGAAAGACTTAATCTCAGAATGACTGGAGAAAAAACTGTGCAGCGCTGGTCAGATAGCCACAAATACTTCAGAGAACTGGAAATGGGAACACTGTGTGTCTTGAAAAGTCAGGTAGTATATGACCATGATATTTGTTATAACATTGGATTATTAGTTGATAAGTCTTGGGAGACTCTGCTGACATTTTCCTCTCCTTTCCACTAGTGGCTCGACCCCCATTATAGCTAGTAACTTAAAAAAAACCCAAACAAATAATAATGTTAAATATTAACATTAAAATAAACAAAACAAACCCCAAAACATCAGAATGTCTGGGCTAATTTAATTTGGTGAAAAGTGTTTTAATAGGCTTTTCAATATAGCCTTCAGCTCTCTCTTCTCCTGGGAGACCAAGCAGATGAATATTATTGCATCTAGACACAGCGTCAAGGCTCTCTAATTTATCATGACAAAAGGCCACAGCTGTCACCATTTTTCTACAGAAAGATTTCAGTTTACTAAACGTTGTCTTTATTAACCTTAGTTATTCTGTTGGCTTATATATCTTCTTTTCTGAAATAAATCTATATAAAAATAATAACATATATTTAAAAATATTTTGGAAGTATAAAATTAAAGGAACTACTTATGCAAAAAAATCTTTGTTTCTTCAAATCCTGATTTTTGAGACAGACCTAGTAAAACTCTGGTGTTTTCTGCCCCTAACAAATTAGCAGAATTAGTGTTTGCTGTTTTAAAAAGGCATGATTTGTTGTTTACTGCATGGGTCCTTTTAGTACTGATAGAAGATAATACCTCTTTTGCATATGGATGAATGTCATCTGACAGCCTACTTTTTTATAACTGTTTGTTCTGCTAACACTACCTTTAAATGGAGAAGGAAAACAGTAGATCTGTTTCTACAGGGACATCTGTCTTCATTATTACTACAGAAAGATGAGGTTTATTTCAAATTGGTGAAACAGAACAATTTAAAAATTCTTTTCAAATACAGTTTTAAAAAGCATTTGATTTGAAGATGAGGATAAGAGAATGTAGTGACAAGACAAGGGAGAATGGCTTTAAACTGAAAGAGGGTAGATTTAGATTATTTATTAGGAAGAAATTCTTTACTGCAAGGGTGGTGAGACATTGGAACAGGTTGCCCAGTGATGTTGTGGATGACCCATCCCTTGAAATGTTGAAGGCCAGGTTGGATGTGGCTTTGAGCAACCTGGTGTAGTGGAAGGTGGCCCTGCCCATGGCAGGGGGGTAGGAGATAGATGATCTTTAAGGTCACTACCAACACAAACTATTCTGTGATTATTATTAGCTATTTTGACTACCTGATTGTGTAGATTCATGCATGTGACAAAAATCATATTTACAAACAGACTTGTAAACCACAGATCTATTTTATATTCAGTGAAGTAGGACCTGAAGTCTACATTAATCACATCTGATAATGATGACCTGCTAGATAAGTACCGCTTTCACTCTTTTTTCTGTATCTTGACATCATAACTCTTTTCATGGGGTTCACCTAATGTGATATAGGTATCTCCAATACATTTGTCTGGAAAGAATCTGCTACCCTAAGAACTTTATGCAGTCAATAGAGACAAAAAAAGCTTTATTTTTTCGCACAGTTCTTTGAAATGCAACGAGAAATGACCTGGAGAACTCATCTCTCTCTACTGGTTATAAACACAGCTTAGCATAACTAGATTATTTGTGGGTGTCTGTATCACAAATATCTACATCAGATCAGATTAATTCCATCCTATTTGTCTCTGAAAGGTCTGTAAGGAGAGTGACTTGACAGTATTTCTTCTACCGCTTTCCTTCAAGTAATCTGTAACGTGGGATTGTGGTATCTTCTTCTGTGAGTGAGGATAGTATGACACTAACTTCATTTGGGTAATGAAAATAATTTAAACTTGTGCTTTCATACCCAGAATGAGGAGACTTGACTCCAGTATCACTGCATTTTACAACAAGGAGTCTAAAAATATAATGCTTTTTTATCCTGGTTATCTTTTTAACTTCCTTAGTTTCAACTGAAAAGATTCACTGAATAACATAAGGATGACTTTGTTGAAAGATTTTACTTTACTTTTGATAGAGAAAAGATTGTAGCAAGAATCTGAGAAACCAGATGACAGTTTTAATGACAGAAATGGTAGGGACTGTTTCTTGCAGATTTAAAGTGAGTTATAAAAGTAACTTCCTACATCTTTTATTAGGTTAAAAGAAGTTCATACAACTCAGTTGGACTTATGAAAAATAGCTAAATTTTCCAGAGTTTATAGAAAAATAAAATAAAAATATTTTGAAGCATCGATGTCTGCCTCAAGTGTAACAAATATAATGAAGACACTTGTGTTCATATATGTATGTCAATTTGAAAAAAAAAAAAGAGCAAAATTCCTTTTAGCTAAACCCAAAGACATGAAGAATTTGCTCACTTCTGAAAGTTTTATGTGCATAGAATATTCAAAGAAATAAACTGTTTATCAAAGAATTCAATTGCCAAAATTGTAAGATAAACTGCAGGACTTTTTCTTTTATAATTTCTGTATTTTTAAAACATCATTGCTTATTATTTTTCTTCATTAAGTACATTGAAGAACTTGATGCAAATGTTTCTATCAACATGTATTATATGAGAAATTATAAAACACAATATTCTTCCTTCAAGTTTCTTCTTATTTCACATTAGACTTCAAAAATAAACAAACATATATTTTCTGGAGGTAACATTATTTTGGAACTTGATTTCTCCTGTAAGTGATGATGTGAATGTATAGCAAATTTGCACTCAAAACTTTAGTTTTCTGATGAATTATTTTTATATTATTTTACAGTAAATGTAGTTTTAATGCTTAGCTCAGTATTTTAGTATATTAACTGTAAAATAATTTGTTCATATTATATCTTTTTGGAAAAAAAAAGTAAAAAGTGCAGAGTTATGTGGCATGAATCTGTTTATTAGATGTAAACATTTCTGGCAAATTAAAATAATTGGTAGTACTATAATTTAACTTTATTTACTTTAGTATTTACAAAGGGAAAAAAAAAATACATTTGCCAGAGTCTGGTTGATAACAGAATGCTGGCACCCATTATGTTTTCCTAATGAACATGCTTGTGTTCATCACTGAATATAGATTGCTATATTTGGTGAATTAAGTGTTAACTAACATACATCATCCAACATATACAAGTAGGTGGGCTTGATGCTGAATATTTATAAACATAGTGAATGTATAGCCAGTACCTAGCATTCAATCATTCAGGATAAATGTTTAGGTGTTGCGTAAATTAAGTATCAATTCATACAGCACAAATTACAGTTATTAAACACTACTAATTGAACATTAATTAGTGGTATTTCCATTTACACATATTAAAAAAATATAGCAAGATCCCTACTGATTTCATGGAGCTGGGATTATGCTTTTCTGATATAGTGTTATATTTTGAGTGTTTACATGTATTTTTTATCTTGAACAGTCTAATCAATACAATTGCTTTATACCACTGTTAAGTGAATATAATGAATTCTACAATTTTTCGATGCAAAGCAATATACAATAATTAAAACTACTACATAAAGAGCATTTACACCTGCATGAAAAGCAGCTACAAGTTTAAAATCTGGTGTGAATAGTGAAAGAATCTTAAGCACATCCTGTGTTAATATTTTTAATCCAGTCCAAGTTCCTTCCATTATAGTGAACATGAGACTGCATGAGTCTGCATTACATATAAAAAAATGTATATGTATGTATAATAAAAAATAAAAGAGATATTACGGGAGTATTTGTTGACTTTATAGAATGGTGTTTCTGCCACCATGTCAAAATAAAACATTCTGTAAATACTTATTGGATTATGCCATGTAACAATGCTACATGGTAATGTTTCTAAAATGTTCATCTAGAACAAGCCATAAAATGTAATGTTTTACAAACTTCTCTCCACAAAAATTTTGTCCCTTACTTTGTCTTGTATCCTGTATGCTTCTGAAATAACAATGTTATTCATCTTAGTCTTCTTGTGATTTAGGAGTAAAAAGTGTTAGATGTTAACTTACAAACACCACTGTGTGTTATGTGCATATACAAACTTTTGTTTAAAGAGAATAGCATACATCAAAATGTCTTCTAATAATGAACTTACACAAAAGGATTCTTAGCATTAAGAGTTTTGCTACAAGAAATACTTAATTAATCTAGCTTTTGACCTATAATTGGACATTATCAGTGGAAAATTTGTCTTATTTATTCTAATTATCTGTGTTATTTAATAATGCTATAAGGACTTGGAGTGTTGTGTGCAGTTCTGGTGTC